>CAEGAE010073303.1:0-13688 GCA_903067095.1 Girardinus metallicus
CTTGGCCTCTTCCTCTTCGGGGAAGAGGGCAGTTATCTCCTTCTCTGCACGAACAGTCCTGCAAACAAAATAGTTTCTACACATACACACATAGATAAAAAGAGAGCACAATGGAAAAGGTGCCATCTGTACCATCGCAAATTACAAATGACTGTAATCATACAAACATGTGATAACCTACATACGTCTTATTCTAACAGGGTTGCTAGGTGATGGCGCAGTGCTCGTCGAATGTGACTTAACAGAAGATTTTTGAAACAACTCATTTTCCAGACACCAAAAAAACATTCATTTATTGCCAAAAAATGGGCAGGTGTTTTTTTAAGCGCTTGTCCTGTTTTTGGAAGCAGTAAAAACCCAAACAGAAGTACAAAAAACGTGCAAAATATGTTTTGCATAACTGGTCCCCTTTAATGCTACAGTTTGAAACTTGTATAAAAAATACTAGAGCTAGGAGGAAGGTTGTAGCACTGTCAATCACACTTGTGTGCGCCTGCTCGTCCAGTCTTACACCTCTCCTTCTGCTGCTGCAGAGCTTGCCATGAATGCTCGGCTAGTTAGCATAGCCACCCATGATGGCAAATAAACAGTGCTTTGTGTTTCTTCACCATTAGCACATTGAATAGGGAGTACACCAGTTGATTGACAGCGCTAAGACCCGCCTCCTGGCTCTGATTGGTTGTTTTTGGTCGGGCGCGGTGTGTTTAAACAATAGTAGCATAGTGAGGAGGTAGAAGAGCTCAATCTTTTTACAAATCATGAAACTGGACTCTATTTCTGTTAATTGCTTGTATTGTTTCCATCTCTAGACAAGCATTCAGAATCTCCCGATTCTACTTCAGCATGGTGCTGCTGGACAAGCTGGGCATCGACCGAGAGCGCTTCATCGTCCCAGTGTCGTCAGAGGAGCTGTTCTCCTACATAGACAGTTTCCTGCTGGAGGAGGAGGAACGGGAGAGGCTGGAGCTGCACAGAGACTTCTGCGACTAATTTATAGAGGCTCTCCAGCTGCCGTGGCAACGCCATCATGTTTATTAGTTGCGGAGGGACAACCAACCAGAAACTAGTTACAGGGGGGATTAAAGCAGAGGGCAGCTCCTCATGTTTAAATGGGTTCGTTACACAAAACTGAAGTGCTGGCACTGTTTGTTCAATATAAAACCAACATCTGGGGCAGAAAAGGAAGGAATTTATTTTTACTTTACATCAGGCACAAATTCTGTTCTAATTTATAGTGAAATAACATTTTTATTGCAAGAAATCTAGAATAACCTATTCTGCTTTAATGTCATGTTCAACTATTAAATCCCAGAGTTAAAAATCTAGTTTACCAGTAAATGACGCATTAGAAGAGGGAAAATGACCAGGTGGTCACAGGGTTGCAAGTTATTGATTAATGAATTTAAAGTTGACTAATCTTATCAATTGACTACTGATTACTTGATAAGCAGCATCTTTTCTTAATTATCTTTCTTTTTCCTGCTCATCTTTTAGTTTAATTCCTTCTCTTTTCGCTCTTATTTTTTTAAAGGAGCGGCCATCTTCTTAGAAACCTGAGTTTTCTATCAAGATGCCGACTGTTTTTTTATAACAGAAATGGCTACATTTTTTAGAAAATTATTTTGTGTCAAATGTATTAAATACTGACAGAAAAAAAACTGAAAATTGTGTTTTTCTCACATTATAAAAGTTAGACGTATTAAAAAAAACAAAAAAACATGAAAGAACCTCTAGGGCTGATGACAAAAAGATGAAAAGAATAAAATATGTGAAGCATTAAGTTGCTCATTAAAAGGTGTTCATATGGAAGTCTGGTTGATCTTAAAGGAATGTTAAAACTTCGATACATGAAGTGCTTTAACTCACGACAGCCCTTAAAAATCAACATCGCTAATTGGCAGCATGTTTTTTTTTTTTATCTTTCTGTCGGCATACCCACCTTCTTGGGAAATTGACGTCGCCCTATCGTATCACGGCTGAATGAGCGATATTAAAGTGAAACGATAGGTTGTCAGGTGTTTATATTTCAAAACAGAACCTTATAAGGTGCATTTTGCATCCCGCATCTGACTCTGTTGGACCGTTTTTCCCCCTTCCCGTTCTGGAATAGCCGCCATATTAATTTCTGTATAAACGGTTCCGGTTCGAGATGATCAGGCGCGCCCTCTGCTGGACGGCGGCCAAACTACAACACTAGGAGAATGCCTAACACGGACGTTATTAATCAATTTGAGCTAAATTTACTCTAATAATCAAATCGATAATTAACTGCAAGTCAATTTAATGTTTCCATCCCGCGTTGGATGCAAATAGAAAAAAGTGGAGACAAGAACAGGATGGGTTTAACTTTTATTGGGTCAACAGATGTGACTGATAACACTCCAAAACAAAGTCTTAATAAACTTATAGTCATTTAATTTATTCAAATAAGGGCTTTAATAGAAGTTCTATAAATATAACAGTAATAAGAATAAAACACAGTGGTGGTTTTCATCCAAACCCAGAAATCCTCCATAATACCGATTTATAATTGTTTTCCTTCATAGTGTTCTGTAAACGATTATAAAGACAAGTGTGAAAAGTTAAGAAACTTCTGTGTCCTACATGATTTTAAATAGTAATACATGCAGTCGGGGTTTGAAAAAGTGACTAAGTGTGATGCTTTGGCACATTTTCCATAGTAACACCAATCAGGAGTCGGTGAATTGAGCCGAGTCCCGTACAGAGAGGGAGGAGTGAGCAGACGGTGAAACTGCAGCACCGAGCTTCTGGTCAGATAAATTTGGTTTCTCCAATGAATCCAGACTCCTGTTTGTCTCTGAGGCCAGAGCTTATCACATCAGATCGTTTTCAGCTCTGTCCTCATTTACCCTTCGTCTTTCCCATTGAGGAACGCAGTGGAAGAGTGCCCTCTGCCCACGAGTCGGGGTACTGCATCATCTTCTGCCACAGGCTGATCTCCTCTCCCACAGACTCCAGCTCCACTTCCTCTTTTCCTATTTTTACAGCGCCTGCAGTGTGAAGATTACACGGCATCCGTTATGATCCATGATGGGAAATTCCTTCAACTCATCTTATATTCACACAAGAGGAAAAAAAAGTGAAGTAGTGAACTGGAAAATTAAGACCTATATACAATGTTCTTTCCATTATGCAGAAATAAAGAGCTCATCTTTAAATAATAAAATTATATTTTTACCAGTTTTTATTGCACCATCAAGTAACTACGCTACCTTCAGTTTTACGTTGTAATTTAGCACATTTAACAATTGAGCCTTTGTCTCTTCACAACATTGCTCCTCTATTACGTTTTTATCAGCGTTGAACTGAGAAGTAGTTTGTATAATGAGCTCAGCAGAAGAGAAGTTCCACAAGGCGTTTGCCAAATGCTGCTGGCTAGTCTGAAGGAAAGCTCAGAAGATTGAAAACTGCAGCTCAGAGGTGGAGCTGCGCCTTGAAGGCTGTGCCAAGGCCATCCAGGCGTTTTGCACAGCTGAATGGTTGCCATGGAGATTAAAGGATTCTCAAGCATGAGAGAATCAAGGAAACACTCCAGGTATGTTTTTGATGAGGAGATAACATAATTTAAAGCTAAAACAAAGTAAATATTACATAATACCACCCCTTTAAAATGCTGTTCATCTATTAGTATGAATCGGGATTTGCTAGCATTCCGGTTTTACACCCTGACAACACTTAATATGATTAACCTGATCATATTAAGTGTCATGAAGTTCTGGTTGTTGTTTTTTTTTTAGCTTTTCTTGTCAAGCTGAAAACAGAAACATTAGTTTTTTTACCTTTTCCTGAGCTGAGGCGGACTCCTCCCAGGAACTCGTTGCTCAGCATGGCCTCTCTGTCCCACACCGTCAGCTCCAGGCACATCTCTCTCAGCTGCCCCAGACTCAGCTCTTTGTACACAAACGTGCTGTTATACTGGGGGTTCAGGTTCTTCTTCACGATGTCGGTCTTCCTCTTTGTGCTCTTCGCCTTAGACGGGAATAAGTGCCTGCAGAGCCACAAATACGAACCCAGTTAATTAAGAAATGTTTCAATAAATGTCGCTGAAGTGACTATAAGGATGGGAATCAAGAATCAGTTCACAGTAGTTCAGTTTCCTGGATTCGTTAAGCCGCCTGCTTATCGGTTCCTGTAACGCATTTGCGTGATAATGTTTTGCACATGCTCCGTATTTTAAATTAGAAATATCCAAGATGGCGTCACGAGGGAAGCGCTCCAAAATATGTTTATATTTCTCATAAAAAGACAAAACTATGGCCGGCTGGAACATGGTCAGAACTTTAATCGCAATGAAAGGAGTAAATACCTCCATCAACCTCAAACAGTTCACCACACAGCTTGCAACCGATTTGTACGAATGTAAAGCGTTTGATACGTTGCTTAGCAACAGCGGTGACTCTCTGATCACAGCATCTTCTGCTGTAAAAGTCCCAGGTAACGTTAGCCTCCTCCACATTATTGTGTTAATGTTAGCGCTAGACTGAACAAATAATCTCCAACATTCAGTCACATTCAATAAATTAGAATATATTTTCAGATGAGGCTCGTTTATCATGTTAAAAGTACAAAAACTGTTGATGTGCAGACAGTTGCATGTCACGTTAAAATGTTTGACAAAGGGATTCTTATTGTTTAAGCAAGTTTTAATTTTGTTTCAATCAAAATATGCACCACGTCGTGGTGCATATTTTGAAGCAAAGAGTTTATTTCCTAACTCAATGAGAATCAATAAGAGAGATTGATAATGAATCAATATCAGTTCCCATCCCAAGACGTGTAACGCACCCTTTAACAAAGCTGTCACATGTCCCTCCGGGTTTCATTGCCATCAGGTTCTTCGCTTCTTTAATCAAGACCTGCAGCTCTCCACTTTCCACCGGCGGCGCTTTTTTACCTGGAAATAAGAAACAAAAACTGATTGAAAGAGTTTTAGAGTGTATGGAAACAAGCTGGTTTGTGAGACGTTACCTTTGACCTTCTGTGCCGTCGTCTTCTTGGGCGTGACGTATTTCAGTGAGATCACCAGCTCTCCTTTGTACTGAGCAAACGGTGAAGCTGGCACAACTGATCCCGACTGTTAAAAATCAGAAACATTTAGGAATCAAAACATGAATATAACCAAAAAACAAAACAAGGTTCATCAGGACTGGATGGCTCAGCTGGTTCAGATATTATTTTAAAACAGAAATATACTCACACTAAAACATATTAATGATTTCATAAACATAGCTTTAAGTTGATGTGTTGTAACAGTCAATTATACATATATAAATCCGTTTTTTTGGTGACATCACAAAGCAGTTTCTCAATTGGACAAAGGAACATTCAGTGGGTAAAAGAGAGATGCAGCCCCTTCAAAACACCTATAAAAGATTAGCTTTGTTTTTCTTATATTACATTATAATAAGATTCATTTCCAAAGCAGACTGCAGCCCAAAAAAACGACTGAGCTAACTCGAATGGGAAAAAGGTAGCATAAGAAGTGAGAAATTATTTCTAGTTTTGTTAAAAATAAAAAGTTCAACTTAAGCTTGATTGCAGGTATTGTTGGTCTCTTACTAGGGAGGAAGAGCAACTGGACTGTCTCCTGTTTTAAAAACATCAAATTTCCCCACTGGTTCCATTATTCAGCTGCTGCTGCTGATCAATATTTCTGCCACATCAGTGGCGAACGAGCAGCACAGAAACAGACTGAAGGTGCTGCATTCACTGAGAAACTACGTTTGAACCTCAAACTTTTAGACAAGATACACTGCAAAAACACAAAACCTTACTAGCTATTTTTGTCTCATTTCTAGTGCAAATATCTTAGTACATTTGAAATAAGATAAAACTAACATAAAAGCAACTTTTTAGTAACTTTTTATAACAGTTTGTTTTAAGTCAATAATTCCTTAAAAAGTACTATTTATAAGTGAAATAATTTGCCAGTGGAACTAGTACTCTCTCATTTCTCAAAATTAAGAAATTGCTAATTAAAAACAAGCTCCGGCATCTTGCTGAAAAATCACTTGAAAGGAAGGAAACTTAAACTAAGACAAAGCCAAGATAGCTGCTTTAGAAACTAGACCAAAAATACTTGTAAAAATATTTTTACCAGTCAGGAAAAATACAGCTCTTTTCCTGATTGGTGTTCCATCTAGACAATAAAAACTTTTTAATCAAATTCTGTAACTTTCCAGGCTGTGTAGGAAGCCCAAATAAAGGCTTGCGATCAGCAGCAGACTTTAGACCAACCTTAGAAAACGAATGAAGAATCTGGTTTCCAAACTCCAATTTCTGTGAGATATTAATACCTACATACACATATTTGTAAGTTTTGTTTTCCCCTCAGATGTTTTGGTAACAGGTAGAATATAAACTACATAGAAAATACCCATTATCCACCAGAAAACCTTGTTTCAGGACAGGATCGTCTCTTTAATCTACCTTTCCCATGAGAGCCATTTGCTCCTCACATCCCTGCAGGTCTCTGCAGTCCAGAGGGACCTGCACCTCTCCCAGGAAGGCGTTACGGCTGAGGCGGCCGCTATGCCACACCGATATCAGCAGGCAGCGGTTGACCAGCTGAGAACGGACGATGGAGTACTGGACAGCAAAAATCAGATAATTAAAGAAGGGTTTCTGGAGGTTTCACAAACTCACATTTAAGACTTTTTAAGTCCATTAAAGATTAAATTTAATACCTGTAGCAAGACAAAAATGTACAAAAAAATTAAATCATATTTTAAAATCAACTTTATTCATACCATTAGGTGGATTTGGTTAGTGAGGCAAGTCAGCTTTCTTGCCAAACAGGAAACTTGACAGACGTATAATAAATATAAAAATAGCAGATTAAAGTGGAACGGTGCCCTACTTTCTCAAGCACAGAATGAATGCAGCAATGTACCAGCTAGCAAGAGCTAATGGCAAAGATGAACATCATCCAGCCAACAGGCAGTAAATTTAACCAGGGGTGTCCAAACTTTTTGAAATGGGGATCACAGCTGTTTAGTTCAAAACAGTGGGACACAAAAAATTTATATCTTTTGCTATGAAAAGTACTAAACATATTCTATTGTAAACAGCCAAATACACTATTTAGATGAAATGTACTAGACTGATTTTAAACAGAAAAAATCTGGTAATAATTTTAGATTAATTCTAGGCTACAGGCTAAGAACAGGATACAAATTCCTCTTTTTCCCCTTTTTAAAACTCTGTTGCATCTCTTTAAAAATGGACGCACCCCAATTCTACTTTTGAATGAAAATTAAAAGCTGTCAAATTACAATTAAAAGATGAAATGTGAATAGCTTGTGTTGTTTTTTGAGTTTTCCATTTAAAGAGTATTCTAATTTGTCTCCATCATTTTACATTTGATCTGCGCGTATTGCTGTCAACAATCTGGTGAAATAAAGCAGTGCTTTTCATGAACTGTGGACAAGGGCCAAATTAATCAGAATCAATCCAAGAGCTGCACTCTGGACACCCCTGATTTACATTTTACCCATGACAGGTCACAAAAAAGTAGCTAGTTAGCTTTATTAGCAGCCAGTTAGCGTTAGCCACAACCGCCTCGAGTCACAGAACGTAATAATTATGTTTGCGGGTGACTCAAACATTTGACTGGCAGAAAAGTCTTGTGAAGAAAAAATTAAATATACAAGATTGACGTATTTTTAGGCCAACTAACATTTCTTTAATGGATTTAAGACATTTCAAGGCCTTCATTTCTTATACACAAATTCAAAACTTTTTAAGGAAGAGTTGACATCCTGTAAAAGCTCATCTGGTGGAGAGGCAATGATAAAGATCATGGATGAAAAACAAAAAATTTACATTTTCTCAACTTGTACCTAAATATTGCCAATTCAACAACTACTTCCATATATATATATATAAATGTCAGCAAATTTCCCTGTAAGCTACTCTGTTTGTGTTTCAGCTGCCTCCACTGAAAGCAGGACCAAAAATCAATATTTGACAATAGCTGTACTTATCTGCAAAGTAAATACAGATCCTCGGGTCAGAGTGGGTGCGGTCATTAGTTGGAGCAAATACAGTGCAAGAAAACAAACTCCGAAGTTTTCTTTAAGCTAAAATGCAAAGTTCACCTTTATAGTTTCATTGTAGATGGGGTTGATGGTGTTTTTCTTGATGCTGGTTTTTCTCTTGCTTTGACGTGATTTGTCTGGGAGCAGGTAACACTTCACATAACTGAAACACAAAATAAAGAGGAAAGTTTAGGTTTTTCCAAGGAACTGCTGATCTTTTGCAGCATTTCCCCGACTATAGGCTGAGGTGAATGTTGACATACAATTTCCTGTGAAGTTCAGCTAATCACCAGAGGGATGTAAGAATCGAGCCTGTGTAAACAGAACAGCCTCTTATCTAAACCGATCAAAGCTGTGGAAACATCGCCGAGGCGTGTTTGCACATCGAAAACGCACAGAGACCATCAGTCCTGCTGCTTAACAAGTTCAGGATTTTATTCGTTACAGTTTTTGTGTCGTACAGTTGGAAGCTTAAAACTCACGGGTTGGAAACCAGACGTGATGAGTCGGCGTAGGCCAGACCGTTGCACTGCTTGATGAACACATGGAGGCTCTGTGTGTGTTCATCGTACTTCAGAGAGAAGACGACGTCACCGCTCACCTCCACGCTGTCAAAGTCTCCAGAATCACTGTAAATACTCATCATGCTCTGCACAGAGAGACGTGAAGAGTCAGTAATAAAGTCTGCATTTTAAAGCAAACATTGATTTTTAGATAACCGCTGCTCAGACATTTCCTAAAGGACTAACTGTGTTTTCTTGTTATCCAAATCCTGTTTAAACATGCAAGAATTTGCCCTTTTCTTTAAGATAATTCCTATCAAAACTGAGTAAGCGGTCTTTCTAGATGAGCTCAGGATTTCCGAACTTGAGGCAGGAAATCCTGAGGTTAAAGATGCTCATGTAGATTAGCCCATATCAGCTGCGCATGCTGTAAGAAATGCCAGAGCATTGATACCTTTGAACTCTGCAGACTGGAGGTACTTCTAGCCATTGACATTTTATGAAAGTTAACCAAACGATCGATATCTTCCTCCTCCTCCTCATCCTCCTGTGTGGTCATAAAAACGTTTAAATAAACACAACAGTCACACTATACATCCAAATTCATTATAATGTCAACAGCAGCTTGAGTGATCCAGGTTCAATCGGGTAAAGTTAGAATTTTTCTGGTCACGTATGTTTCACTTTTATGGAAATCTTATCTTAGATAAGATTAAATATTCAGTACCGGGCCTGTCGCAGTAAATCGATTGTGATAAATCAAAACAAACTCAATTTCCATTTGCATGATTAATTGTTTTTTCTACCAAAAACTGGATGACAAAAGTCTTCAGTCTGGTGTTTTGGTCTCAGCCATGTTATTTTTTTTTTAAGGACAATTTTGCTTACAGAGTCTTCACAATTCATTTTATTTGTTTCTGTTGTTTTGTTTATTTATTTTGGATATTTAAAATGTCTTCCAGTTTTAAATGTTCACTAGAATTTAAAGTTTATTGCTCTTTGAGAAAATATGTTCTTCCATTATTATGCCATTACCCTCACATTACTTGCAAATGGTCTCAAAATTACAAAGCGTTTATCGCAGTAACATCTGGGACAATTTATCATCCAGTAAAATTTGTTATCATGACGGGCCTATTCAGTACATGCAATAATCAAGCAAAAGCAAAAAGTGGAAACATCCAAACCCAATCAAGCACTCAACTGTCCCAATTAAGGCATTTTTAAATGCTTGCATCACAGACAGAAATTCCTGGTCAGAACCAGAAATAAATGATACAATAATGATTCTATAGATAAACGATAATATTCACCACTTACCTGTATGTCTAAGCCTGGAACTGAGCGGCTTCGCTTGCCCATTGAAGCCTCTGATTCCTCACCACCATCACGCAAGTCAAGTGTTGATAAACACTCTAATGGGACATAAACATAAGTTAGATAGATATAATAAAATAATCAATAGTTTTTCTAAATGGGATTAAGAACCTTTGGGTTTTGGGTCTATTTTGACGCTTTTCTTGAAGAGTCGTTCAACTTCCAGGTCGAAGGTCACGTTGAGGGGTTTCACATCCAGAGCCTCCAGGACAAAAATGGTTAAAGCATTATGAAAAAAAAATATATATACACACATACATAAAATCAAAAAAATACAACCGTTTAAGATTGAAGGAAATGTCCTTACGGAGCTGGTGTTTGAGCTGCCGCTTTCAGTTCCGACAACGTCCGACTTGCCTGGCGCTGTCGGACTGGAGGCCGTGGAGGCTGCTGGGCTGGAGGGAACGGAGCTGTGAGCTCTGCAGGAAAACACACATCTACTGAAAGACACACTTCGGAAATGTGCAGCTTTATTCTGCTATTCAAAACACACAAAACAAAAAAAAATTAATATCTGATCAGCAATCCTGAGATTTGTGAACTCCGCTGCTAGTTTGAAAAATAACTAACATCCCTGAACTTTCTTAACTTGCCAAGACATTTCAGAAACTTCAGGTGAAATTTTGGAAATGTTCTGTAGTTCAAATTGGGGTTATTTTTATAATTTAGTTCCCATTCATTCAATGAAAAAAAAGCTGCGGTTATTTTTAGCACCGATTGCAGTTTTCTGGCCGATCGCCAATTACCGATCTTGAAAAAGACTGACCTGATTTTTTTGTCTGAAATTTCATTAAATATAAGAAGAAAGTTGGTGACTACAGTGAGGTGACCATTGTTAACTGTGTATGGGCAGACATGATGGGCCAGTCCGTCAGTCAAACCTCTCATGGGAGAGCAGAAGAGGACAGAGGTTGATTTTTAAACCTTCGCCGAGGCAGATAAGATCGACTATACATGTAAATATCGGCCGATCTTTGATCTCCCAAAATTAAGATGGGCTGCCTGATAAACCAGTGCACCGCTAGTTATTCATCTCTATTTTTATACGTCACTGGTAAAATTGTCACATATGCTTGAATTGATTGTTAAATCGAGAAAATTTCAGGTAAGCAGTATAAAATACGGGTAAATAATATGAGTTACGGTTTAGACTCGCCTTTTTGTTTAAAGTCGAGTCTAACCAGCGTTAAACTGTGAATTTACCTCAGTTGCTCAGGAGTTGCCCGGCCAGATTCAGTCTCAGTTTTAGCGTTAAAGATACTGACGTTTTCTGCAGACTCTGTGTCACTGCGGGGAGGCTTTGCAGAAACATTATCCTTTGGTTCAAGAGATTCCCTTGAAGCAATAGATCCTGAATTCTCACTTGACTGACTGTCAATGAAAATGTAAAAAAAAATTGTTGTGAAATATTCCTCCCTGCGCGTTGTGAGAAAGCTCACACCAATCCTTCAGAAACTCACTCTGTGTTAACGGGCAGATTTTTCTGTCTGGGCAGAGACACTGGTTTGGGAAGAACTGTAGTTCTCAAGAGTTTTTCTCCTGCCGTTTCACGTTTCCTCGCTATCAGAATAAAACAAACTGTTAGAAACTGAAACAGAACCACTGAAGCTCATGTCTGGTTCCTGTTCTTAACTAACCTGCTGGTCTCTTTTTCAGGGAGACCCTCACGAGGTCATGCCCAGGATTCATAGAGAAACGATTAACTCTTTGGTCGTAGAACCAATCGCCCGTCCTCTTCTTTACGTCCCTGAAATTTATTACAAACACATTCTGAGAAGTGTGGAAACAAGAATTTATACACACTAGGCATGAATATTTAGTTGGATACATGGCAGCAGGGGCTGGTGATGCAACTTCTGAATAAAAAGTCAGTGGTATTGATGCTGATTGTAGCAAAACAAGGTTGAATTTTTGCAGTAGATTAAAGAGTGTTTTAGTTTAACATCTTAATTTTGTGTAGAACACTTTGAATTGTTTTAAGGCCCTCAAAGGTCTAGTCTTGGGTCACTTTTTGACCATTTCTATCTGCTCCCCTCAGATCAGATTGTGCAGTACAACATCTCATCATTAGCTGCATTTTCATTGAACATATAATTGTGTAATCTGACATTTTGCCTACCAAAATGATTCACCTCCTTGGATGTTTTAACCTTAAAACCTCCAAGACAGTGAATAATCTTTATAGGTACTGTAAGTATGTAAGCTGATGACAACTTTATATTTCTGTCACCACATAATTATAGTCACTGGTGTAAATTAGAGTTGTCACAATAATCAATTTCTAAATATAATGCATCCTGCAAAATTAATTACTTAAAGATACTCATTTGCAACAATAGGTACAAACTGATGGACTGACATTTGTCAAAATAGTCTGATTTCTTCTATTTTAACAAATAGAGGGGAGGAGTAATAGAAACTCAGCCCCTCTCTAATGAGCTGCTGCTCAAAGTTTGTTTGTGGCCCTTGGATTAACATTATGTGGCCCCTGAGTGCAATACAAAAAATTTGGTCATCCAACACTTTGTCATTTTTATAGGATGACATTTTCCATGGCAAGTTTATATCATCTTAAACAGAAAATGTTAAGTACAATGCAAAGAATGTTTGATTTGGCTTTTATTAATTATTATTATGTTATTAATCGTGCCACAAACATGGAGCATTTTTTTACTCAAAAACAGACTTTGGGACATCCATCCCAAAAATCTTACTTTCATTGCTGGCAATAAACTAAAAACATTTTAAAATAGAAAATAAATCCAAAAAATGAAACAACTGCAAACTTAATATTTTATGTTTGCCTTCATATTGTGCAGGTAAAACAGAAAAAATACACAATAATATTTTGGCATTTGTAATCTAGAAAAAAAAGAAAAAAGATTTTGGACCCTGAATATTTTCAGATTGGGGATTTTGGTTGGACACCACTGATTTAAATCAATGGCAGAAAGGATGGAGGCGTTTTCATTCATAACACAACAAATGAAAAAAAAAAATCTACGAATTCACTCAAGTCTTTAAAAAATTGAGTCGTTTTGAACAAATGCAGGATTGCCAATGACGGCAGATATGCAAGGATGAGGGAAACTATAAACAAAACCGGTCTTACGTTTCTTTGATACACACGCTGCACAGCCAGGATCCATTGGGCAGGACTGCTTGGCAGTTTCGGCAAACGTAGTGATTGCATATTTTACACTGGCTGGAGAAAACCGACAGACGACTCAGAGGCTCCAGGCATCGGCCACAGCTCCGCTCGCTGTAACTTCCACCGCCACGCTTGGCCCCTTTCCGTTTGACTTCCAGCAACTCTGACTTCAGCTTCCTGAGATACATAACCAACAACCACCACTTCCACTAAGCATTTATGCAGGCAGGGAGCTCAGGAATACTGTATATATGCTTTCAATAAAGAAAATGCAACTGGAAAAAAGTTAAGAATTAAAATAAATAAATAAATACAAAGAATACAAGTAAATCTGAGAAAATTTGAATGTTGTGCATGAAAAAGTTCAATATTTCTGATCAACTTCAGAAAGTAAAACTCATTATACACCAAAACATTTAGGGCTGTTGTAAACAAATATTTTAATAATTGAGTAATCTATTAATTATTCTTACTATTAATCGGGTAATCGGATAAAAAAAATAGATAAAATAAAACATTGGTAAATCTAACATAACAGCAGTGTTACTATCGCATATCAACATCAGTCCAATTTTTCACATTTGAGCTTCTCTAACA
>CAEGAE010073305.1:0-16596 GCA_903067095.1 Girardinus metallicus
AGCCCTAAGTGAACCGCCGAGCGCTTGAGGAGGAAGTGGTAGAGAACGGCTGGCCGAAATTAGCGTTCATAAATCGGATTAGCCTTGAGCTAAAAGCCGTTTACAACGTGGAGCTCCTGTATCCAGCATGAAGCTGACGTCATTGTCGTATCAACGCATGCGCGATGTGATCTCCAAATGATGCCCCGCCTCTTCCGTGACATCACGCTCACATGGAAACATTGAGTCCCTGTCACACATACACAAGGTGAGTCTATATTTTATTAGTTTATATGTGAAATCTTAGTCTTTTATGTATGCGTGTGAGAAAAAACAATGTGTGTGACATTTTAATAGTATATATGTGCAATTTTAATATTTTGTGTCAGTTTTTGGTAGTGTGTGAGAGACAAAACATAGTTTTTGTCCTAAACGGCCCCTCATATTTGACATCTGCATTCGTCACACACAAACATCTACCAGCAGTTAAGTTTACACCAAATATCAGAAAAGGAAAGAAATATGACATGATGTGAATATTTCAGATTATACTGGGATTTTCCTGCTCTAGAAGGAGAAAATACCAAGGGAGTAAGAGTTGTTTTGATGAAAAAAAGCCTTGTAGATGTCAAAGGTCAGAGAAAAATGGGCATGCAGGTTCAAGAAAGACGACAGCAGCTGAAATAACCTCTAGTTAGAAAAAAGGTAAGTGGGATACTGTCTCTAACTTTAAAGTAAACGGGTTTCAGCAGCAGGAGGCCAAACCTGTTGTCGCTCCTTTCAGGTAAGAGAAACACTGGTTCAACAAAACTGAACAATAACTGATTGGAAAAACGTTGACTGGCCTGAATAGTCTGGATTTCAGCTGCAGCATTCACATGATTGTGTCTGGATTAGGTGTAAACATTGAAATATGAATCCATGCTGCCATAAATCAACAGGTCAGACTGCAGGAGGAGGATATTTGTACCAACCTTACTTAATATTATTGTTAAAAATTTCCATTTTTATGATCACAGTACAGCCATAGTGATTGCTTCTTCCATTAAGATGAAGAAACATGTCACAAATTGCTTCTTGACTATAACAACAAGTTTAACTTACTGTGTCCCTGTGTCTATTTGCAACAGATTTCTCCAAATATGCAGTTTGGGAATCTGAAACACCTTGGCGCAATGCTACTTTACTCACTATTTGCTAGCAGTTGCAAAACAGCCAACGCAGAAGCAGCATTCATTTTCCTTGATGCTGATTGGCTGAACCCCCTAGAATAGAGACGAGGAAGACGTTAGCTTCTGCAGTAATGCAAAGATTCTTTCTAAAGAGATTATTACTGGATTGGCTAAGTACCAGGACGTTTCCCAGTGCATCGGTCAGACGTTTGGGCAGCAAGGGCCGGTTTTCTCTCTTTCTTTTCTTTTTCATCTGGTTTGCTATGGCGGTCTCTAGGGCATGTATGGCAGGTCATTATAGCATAAAATAGGCTTCATCTGACTATCTGTAATTAAATTCCAAAAACTTCAGGGCTCAAAATGTTTCAGTTTGACTGACATTGTTATTTCAGACAAACTGCGTGATGCCATCATATCAATACAGATTAAAGTCTCTAAGAACAGTATTTGGAAGCAGGATGAAGATTTCAAGAAGTTCTGAAGGAACAACCCAATTATTAGCTTTATTAGTTTTACCTAAAGGGGTCAGAGAATCTACTAACACACTGATATTTTTCTTTCTCAAGCTAAAAGAATACTATTAAGAGTCAGGAAATGCTAACCCACCATCTAATAATAACTCCAATGAGATTTAATTAGGGCAAAATACAATATAAGACTTTATTTTATTTGGTTTGGATGGGTGAGTGTGAACCAGACATGGACTGTAAGGTGGAGTTGTGTTGTCAGTGACAGTGCCTTTGCTGTCTCTCTAAAGGTTTTGGTAGACAGAGAAAATGGCACTCGCTCGGAGTAAAAGCTCAGTGAACATTTCTTTTTAGAAAACATTAACTCTAAGCTGGTGAAACATACATTGGAGAATGGCACGGCAGACTTGTAGGAGGGCAGAGAAGGCTACGCAAAGTGAAGTGAAATGACAGGCGGCCCCCCAAAAAAGATTGAGCTGTCCATTATGAAGAGACGGAAAAAGACTCAAGGGTGGTTTTATCATCACCAGCTAAAGTGCTGCAGTGGGCACAGTGCCTGTTTTTAAACTTAAAAGCCCCAAATCACAGAGATGCAGCCTCATCGCACCCTGTTTCATGTTGTTTACTAAATGCATTATGGTTTCTATGAGCTTTTAACAACTTAACAGAGATGTACCGACTCATTTTGTCTTTCTCTCCCCTCCCCAGTCGTTCCATCCTCACCTGTGCAGAGAAATGGGTCAGACTGTGAAAGATTAGGACTGATGACGTATAGCAAAGTGGGAAAAAGTATTTTAACTCTAATAAAATGAAAAATGATTCAACCTCTGATGGACTGGAGATGAAATGTAACACACCCTCCGGTGTGCAAAACTATCCCATTATCCCATCTTCACACAGTGAGAGAGGGATAATGGAGCAGGGAGGATGGGAAGATGTCTGAGTCGCAGCAATAAAAAGCTGAGATTTTATGAAATTTTGCAGAAATGCTGTAAAAAGTAAGTCTTAATTATAATTTTTGTATTCAAGGCCCTGAAGCTGGAGTACGGGTGTAAATTTAAAAGATAATCTTCCTGCAAATATAAATTTTTTTAAACATCTATGTTGTCAAGCTGAGGCACGAAAGAAGGATTCCTTAAAAAGTCAAAACACTGAGCTAAACATAAAACGAAAACAGATGGATTTGCTTTGCTTTGGAGCTCTATTTTTGTTTTTGGATACCTGCAGTTTTCTAAGTTTTTTCACCAGTTTCATTTGTTTGATTAGCGTCATTATTCTCACACACTGCAGACCTTCTTATTTCAGACATGCTGATGCAAATCCACTAATAAAGTCAAGCAGAACCAAACCACGTTTTTTGTGTCAAGTCACATGAAGTGCAGAACTGATCAAAGACGAGAAGCAAAATATTTCAGGTCACATCCACACCACATATGTACATCGGTAATCAAATAGTTTAAACCCAGCTCGTAGTAAAAACCTGAGAGTTTGGATGGATGTTGCTCATTTAAACCAGTTAAAAACTAGTTTTTCAGAGTATTTTGCTACAGTTTACTTGTGTTGTTGCACGTTTGGTGTAAATTAACGCAAAATAAACGTGCAGGATTTGTTTTACCTGCTTTGTTAACGCATTTGGCACAAAAAGGTTTAGATAAAGTCGCTATGAACTGTAATTCCACCTTGACATTTCAAAATTTTATCAAAACAAGAATAGTTTATTTAACATATTTAAAGATTAAAAACTGTAATTTATCATCCAGTAGCTTGGCCTGCTGGACGATAAATTGTCCCAGAACTTATTGCGATAAATAATAAAGTAGTTTTGAGACAATTATCAAGTAATATAATGGTAATGGCATATTAATAATGCAAGAACATATTCTCAAAAATCAATAAACTTTAAAATCTAATGAACATTTAAACACTGGAACTGGAAAATGTTTAAAATATCCAAATTTAATGAAAAAACTACAGAAACAACAAATAAAATGAATTATGAAATCTGTACACAAAATTATCTTCCAAAAAAAGGGACCAAAAGAACCACACTAAATACTTTTATCATTCAGTTTTTGGTAAAAAAGAGAGAGAAAAGAGAAAAACAATAAGTAAAGCAAACAAAAAGGATTGAGTTTCTTTTAATTTATTGTGCAATTAATTGATTTATTGTTTATTGCGACAGGCCTGTAACCCAGTTTCTGCATTTCTCACAATCAAAGCCAATTGTTTTTCCACGTTTGTGCTTTTACGGGTGAATCTAGCTAAAAAAAATATTAAAAAAAACAGAATTATGAGGTGAAAATAAGAATAAAAGAGTCTCAGCATGAGCTACATTGCATAGCATTAAGAATAATTTCTGTGAAGCAGGAACTGCAGCAACAGGAGAGCCTCATTAGTAAAGGCCTGGACTGTATTAATACATCATTTTTTGACAGAAACTTGATTGTATCTGAAAGGTTCAATGTTCCAGCTGATCACAATATGTCAGTTCAACACGTCTGGACCCTTTATGCCACACAGAGCACAGCACATAGCTGAAAAGAAAGCAAAAAAGTCCTGAAACAATAGCTCAGATGCCAGCATCTTTATGCCTCACTCTAACAAAAACAGTAAAAATGTAAGTATAAGATAAGAGGAGATATAGTGTTGGCCTCAGAGATAAAACACTTAGCTTTCCCACTTCTAAGGGAATCAAATTATGGACATAGTGATGAATGCTCTTCTTCAACAGCCTCTTCTATTATCCGTTAATTACCAAACAAGTCGAGCGTGAAATTGCCCCAGCAATCAGCTCTGTGAGGCTGCTTTACTTTTAAGCCGCCCTGTTTATAGTTCAGATTTTGAGCTAATAAGTTAGAAACAAGTTTGGTGAAAACAATTCAGCTTTCCGAGTGTCTGATGATCAAACACCTGCTTCCTGCTGCTGATTTGTTCCAGGCCTTTTCTGCCACTCCGCAGCTGGTTCACGACGCGTTTTCACAAACGGATCCTTATTATGAGCCATTATTCTGGGTAATTACTGTAAATCAGAGCCCAACTGGGTCCAACTTTTATCAAAATGCTTTCATTCTGGATCATTTCTGAGCAATCGTGGTCAGGTTTTTTCACACTTACACTTTAGACCCGAGTAGTTTTCTAGCAACAGGAAACTTACTCTATGACTCACACACAGGCACACTCTGCAGTTTTCACAAATATGCTTCTCAAAGCTCCTGATCCGTCTTGTTTTTTAGTTGTTCTTGCACAGCATCTAATTCACAAAGCAAATAGCACTTACCTGAGTGAGGTTGCCTCCCATCTTCTTCAAATCAGACAAACATGGTGTCAAATGTTTTTTTTTTTAAATAATAAGAAATGTTTCCAGAGGTCATAGAAGGTCAAGCAGCCCCTCCCCATTTTATTCAAACCAGATAAAATTGGTGTCAATCAACTTGACTACATTTGTGCAGCAAATATTAATTAAATTTTATTAATGATTCTGTAAAAGTGTGGGCTGGTTGATCTTTCGACCTTTTAACTTTTATTTATATTTTCAAAACCAAAGCAGCACAAACAAAACATGTTGCTGCACAAACGTAGTCGAGTTTATTTGACACCAATTTGGTCTGATTTGAAGATGGTTTGGGGCCTGATTGACCTTTTATGACCTCTGGAAACATTTCTTAATATCTTTAAAATGACAGTGGCACAAACAAAAATGTCGGCTACACGAACGTTTGGCACTATTTTTGTCTAATTTTAAGAAGCTGGGTGGCCAACTTCACTCAGGTTTTTAACAACAACTTCTGCAGTTACTGAAAGAAAAGAAAATCACAAAGATGAAAAGAATGAAAAAGATTAGAATAAATATCTTATAGTTCCTGCATAATCGCAAATTAAAACAAAAAATGAAAAAAAAAAAAAAACTGCCTTAGATAGGGTCATCTTTATTCAGGGATGAGCAAATATCAGATTGGGAACTAATTGTTCTGGTGTGCCACAATTATTAGCAGAATAATAAACAATTTCTATTATAAATAGGTAACAAGCATTTTTGACATTTATATTTTACTTTAAGGAGCCTAGAGAGAAAGTAATACATTATGTTAAAGTATTAAATA
The DNA here is from genome assembly GCA_903067095.1 of Girardinus metallicus. NCBI lineage: Eukaryota > Metazoa > Chordata > Actinopteri > Cyprinodontiformes > Poeciliidae > Girardinus > Girardinus metallicus. Next base: position 5,719 of record CAEGAE010073305.1, read on the forward strand.
GTCCCACTAAAAAAAAGGTTGAATAGTTGTCACAGTATAAGTAGAGTAATAACAATAGCTGCTAAAAAGAATGCTGAAATATAATAACCACCTTATGTAATCACATAGCATCTGTAGGGATTGAGTTTCAACTGAACTTTTATTGAACTGCTGTGGTGGAGGAGTTAGTCTGAAGCAGAAAGGTATATGAAATCATACAAAAAAAAAACAGCAGACTTTGCAGATTTAGGTTGGAGGTTCTCATTTTTAAAGGGTGGAAACGTAGCAATATCGGTTGGTGTAAGGAAGTTCAAGAAGCTTCGTCACAGATTAAAGATGTATCCGTTGGAAAATTTTAATCGGCACATCTTTTAGAACATTGCTGTTATTTTATTTTTTTTCTGTAAATTAACAAGTAGATCTGGAGGAAGCAAGGAATATTCACAATAAATAATTATTAGGTTAGTCTTAATGATGTCTTTAAATTATTGGACGTGCATCCTCAGGCCGTTTGAATAATAAGTTAGCATCGGGCTGTTTAAATTATTTAAGAGTACAGGAAGATCCTGACTGTTCCCTCCTCATTTGGAGCTGTAACTTTGATACCTTAATACTTTAGATTATTCCAACAAAACAAAACTTTAGAGTTGGTCTATTTATAGCAACCTGGCATCTCTGCCTTTGTGCTTTTTTGAGCAAAAGAAAAAGGAAGGTCATGTTATATTTTGCCAGACGGTGACCTTTTTTTTTTCCCCATCCTGTGTTTGAAGAGGACACATTTCACCATTAAATAGGCACCACACTACTTTATATCTGTCTGAGAGATGTAATAACAGCAAGTATTTATTTATCCACAGTGCTCTGGGAGGAAAATTGCCATCTTATATCTCATCTTTGCTGTTCTGGACCGTATTTCACCCACAACAGGGGAAGACTGATGGTTCAGGAACTCCATACCAGGAATGAATTATGTATCACTGCAGTTTATCAGAGCAGGGACACTATTTTTTATAGCAAAATTGACTAAGCATAACACCTTTAGACTGCCTTCATATTGCCTATACCTTTCTTAAGTTGTAGTTTTTCCCAAATGCCTATAAATTGCTGTTAATAATTTAAATTTTTTAGTGTTTTTAAACGAGCTGGGACTTTTTTTTTTCTTCCAAAATGAATATCACTGTTGTGTTGCAAGATCTAACTTTTTGCAAAAAACAACAACTTTGAATTTTGATTTAAAGTACAGTTTGAAAATAACAACCTTTAAGCAGATATTAAACATACTTTTTTTATTTCATTTCCGTTATTGGTCGGATGGAATATTCTAATCTTCTAATGAATTAAATTATTTTTGGTAATAAGTATCTGTAAACATCAGTCTTGGCGTAATTGGTCAGTATGATTTATTTACCTTACGGTCCGCCTGCATGTTATTGTTTATATCCGGATATTTTGCGCATGCGCACAACGCTGGAGGGCAAAAAGACGATTCGCGTTGCCGCGGTAGAACAGTTCCGTTAAGTAAATAACATCTGGAGATGTAGGCATTATTAATTTAGTGCATTGCGCCTCAGCAAAGTGTGAAATAACGCAGGAAAACCGCTAAAGAACAACTCAAAACCACTCATTTTTTTTCTCTCTGTACGCTATGTACGCAGACTCGTTGCCATAGCAACTGACAACAGCACCTCAATACGTTTCAGGATTCAACGCCAACCCCCACCACCCCCATAAAACATTTCTCACACAGAGAACAAAACATTCAGTCCGTCACAGAGGCATGTTTTTAGGCTTGATGTTTATTTGCCTTTTATTAATAACTTGACAGCTGTGGTAGATTAGCTACCGCCGCCATTAGCTAAGCTAACAGTGCTTTTGTTGATTAGCTAATTTAAACACCTGTCAAACAAGCGTAACTGAGCTACTTCCCTCTCCCTCGCTATTTTTGTCTTAATTAAGACTTTTTACTCACCTTGTTATCTAGTTGTCATAGTGTAGCAAAGCACCGTCCCTTTTAAGCGCGTTATATTGACAATTGAACAGCTAACTCAATGGTGGTGTTCTTCTTCTTCTTTAGATTTTAACGGCAGCTTGCATCCATTATTGTTGAACTACTGCCATCTGATGGATTCTTATATTTATTCCTCAAATTCTCCTATTGAGCCCAGTATTTAAAAAAAAAAAAAAAAGAAATATCTTCCGTTTTCCTTCATTACTATTTAACTGAGCAGCCAGATTCTCAAATTTCTCCAATAGTATTCATTATTGTGAAGCAGCTTTTTGGCCTCCAGCACGGCGATGTGTGACGTCACGCTGCAAGGGGTTAAAGTTAAATAGATGCGACTATTTGAATAAAGGTCTCACTGTGTCTATACCGAGAAGTATCAGCTTTGGTAAGTTTTTCCTCTCTTTTGCAAAAAGGCAGATGGAGGAACATGTTGGAAGTAGGACTCTTGATGCAGTCATAATGTACACTTGCTAAGCAGATGCACACTCGTGTTACTCAGTGAATGTTAACTGAAGATCAATCTGTTCGCAAAACAGCAACATGCAAGCAGTTTGTGTTTGGTGGATTGTGTGAATGTTTAACTCGGGCAGAGGAAAGCCCAAAGTCTCTACTAGATTTGTAATTTACAGCATCTAAAAAGTCTTATTAGTTTCACCAGGCATGTTTCTTTCCAATTATTCTAAAATTGGATTAATATCCAAAATATACAGGTATTAAAATTAAATGTGGTTTAGTGAAATGATTTCTCATATTATGCAGGATTCACCGAAACTGTATTTGTATTTAATAAGCTGTTGAGTGACTACTCCACATTATTAGTTTGTACATATTAATGCTTACAGTTGCCTGGAAACAGCTGAGTAGCGGCTTCTGGTGTCCTGTTAAATTAATAAATATCTGTTATTTTTTCTGCATATTTTTAGTTTCTAAAATTACTGCAGGCAAAACATGATTTTTAAGGACTAAGATCTGGCAGTAGTGATAAACTATAAGTGTAATAAATACTCTCTGTTACAAGACAAATCCCCAAATTGTCTTGTAACCTTTGAAAGGCATCCTAATTATAATTTCTTTCAAAGTCTTTCACCGCTTTCAACAGAAAAGTACTGTTGCCAGGCAACCTCTCAGCCAATAGAATGAAAGCGTTATAGTGGGTGCGTTTGTTTCTGGGTGTGCCAGATAAGTAATGCACTTCTGGCAGACATTTAGTAGCCACACAGGCACACCTACTAGAAGGAAACAAACACACCCAGTAGAACACTTTCATTCTATTGGCTGAGAGGTTGCCAGGCAACAGTACTTTTCTGTTCCAAGCCAGAGCAGAAAAAGATTCGCAAGTGGGGAGAGAGATCAGTTTTGATGGCAGAAAAATTCCCCTATACCTTTTATTCCTATCTCCTGAGACTGTCTTGAAATTTTACCAAAACTAAAACCACGATGCTTTTAATAGGTCAGAATCTATTTATTTACCGCATGGCTACAACTTTTTAGAGATAAGTAGTTGTAGTCATGAGCTGCGTTTCCATTGACCATATTGAAGACACGACAATTTTGAAAAACACGTTTTTCTATCACTAGCATAAAAAAACATTTCCAACATCAATGTGAAAAGTTCAAGCCTTTCTGCTTGACTTAACATGTTGATTATTCTTTGGATTAACTGATTAATAAATGGATGGAAAAAGAGATTTTTAATAGAATTTAAAGCTAAAACTGTGTCACTTTAGCAGTTTTGGGTAAAACATACTTACAAAGAGCAGTGGGCTCTTAGTTTTGTCCAGAGCTGTATTTATTTTTTGTACAGTTTTGGCGGGCTATGTTCTTTCAGCAAACGGCTTCTCAATTAATCAATTAACTGGATTAATCCAATCAATCATAACAGAGGATAGTTTAAATACCTAAATAAGTGTTAGTTCGCAGAGTGAGGAAAGTTTGAGCGGCTTAAGATGGGAGGAATTCACTTTATAATAATTAATACTATGCTTGACTCCCCCATGAGAGTTTCCATTTGATTCTCCAAGCTAACACGGCTCTGACTGCTGTCTGCTGACTCATTCCTCTAAAAAACAAAACTTGTTAATGCTGTGTAAGAAGCAGGAAGCTCCACTCACTCAGCTCTGCGATGCTGCCCACTCGGGTTGCCAGCAGCGACTGTTCGAGTGTGCGCAGCTCGGCCTGGGAGTATCCGTGACCCTCGCCGCCTCTCCCTGAGCGCTGCTGGTCTCGGTGCAGGTTCAAACTTTCTGGCAGGCTCAGCACACCTGGAAGAAACACAGAGAAAGACGCCGCGGCTCATCAAGCAGCTGAATTCGTATTTGAGGAGGAAATTTAGTTAAACTAACTTCGTTTCCCCCCCCCTTTGCATACAGGCAGTATCACAAAACACCAGGGTGATGGAAGCTGCAGAGGAGACGCAGAAATGCAAATCAGCAATTTTAGCTAAATGTAGAAAAACAGAGCTGGGAGTTCTGAGATCCACATTTATTTTCTTCTCCAGCTGCAGCTGGGGGTAAACATTTATCTTCATGATTAGACGTAGGGTTAAAAGCATAGAGTGCTAAAAATGAATCCTAGATTCTCTCTGAAGTCGAATACGAGTTTATATTCCTGTCTGCGTTCATCGTTGTCTATTTTTTAATTCATCACCTGAAGTCTAATTAAGCAAACCAGGCTCTGTTATTTCTATGAATTCAAATTGTGACCTTGGTGGGAGCGGTTTCTCATTTTAAATAACCACTTATGATCTCAGGTGTATTGTTTTTTTTTGTTTTTTTTTCGTCTTTGTTGCAGCAGATTATGTTTGCGGACAAGAATGAATCCATTTAGGAGGCCATTATTGCAGCCAGGCATTGTTTAGCTGCAGAATGGCTTGTGACAGATTGGATATTGAGTTCTTTTTCTCCTGCAGGAGAATGGAAAGCAACACCACACTGAGGGCTAATCCTAATGACCCAGCGCAGCAGGATAAGCCGTTTCTCAACAAACAGTAATTAAAACATGGGGGAACTTAGTCTGTTTGTCTATATTTGATGCAAGAATTGAAGACAAAAGGCCCATGCAGTTGGACAGAAGGCAACAAGCTGGAGTTTTTCTTGAATTTAGCCTCAAATTCCTCCCACAGCATTTTCTTCCCACAGTGTCCAGCCCGGGAATTCCAGTATTCCCCAATCAGAGTCCCACTCCCTTCTTCCCATAGCCTTTTCGGGTAGGTTTACTTAATTTAGAGCTTCCAATAATTCCTTTAGCAGCTTTTTTCCATTGCTGCTTGACCACTAAGCAGGAGGCGCAACGCAGCTGATATCTGGGTGTGCCTGAACATAAATTCCTTGGGAAAAATATGTGAAAAGTTTCCAAAGAGTGGAAGTATTTCAACAAAACAGAGGTAGATTTCAACCATGTGCACATTTTGATGCAATTAAAGACGAAACTGAAGTTGGTTTCCGATTGCAGCTTCCGATTTGGGAAATGGTTAAAGGGTGATTCCTCCTAATTTTTCACTACTTTCATCATCTTTATTCTACTCTAGATAAAAACTACAATAAGTAGACTCTTCAAACCTGGATTCGATCATTCTGTGCAGAGACCAGAACATTTAAAACCAAGTTTGTGAATCGTGAAACATTCATCTGACTTGTGAAACTTCAATAAAGGTTTGATTTCACCTCTTTGTACACATCTGGACCACACTAGAACTGCTCTAATTCCAAAACTACAACACTTACACTTTTCAAACCTGGACTGGATTATTCTCAACTAATACCAGAATATTTAAAACCAAATGTGGGATTATAATTCCTTTCAAAGTCTCTCAACAGAAAAGTACTGTTGCCTGGCAACCTCTCAGCCAATAGAATGAAACCTTCATCTGATTTCTGCAAACGGAAACCAACTTCCGCTTCACAATTTATAGGTAGATGTAGCAATGTAATCAATTATTTCCTCTCCCGTAATATGATCAGCTGCTAATACATTAGAAAACAGACATTTACAAAAACTGTAAAAGTCCAGGTGACATTAAATTGAATTCAAAAATACTTTATTAATCCCCAAACGTAAGTAAAATGTTGTTGCAACACATACAATTTTCTTCCAAGAGTTTTTGTAGATGCTGATGCCTCCTGTAGCAGTCTGTATTACATTGGTTCTAAATAAACCTCTGACTGAAGACACACATTTGTTGTAATTAAATGATACAGATTGTAAATATTGCTGGTTTTAGGTGAGTTATTCAGATTTTTTTATTTGTTTTGTGTTTCCAGATAGTATTAAATTAAGTTATTGGCCTTAAACTCTTAAAGCAAAGAATTTATTAAAGAAACCAAAAATTTAAGTGAATAAAAAGAAAGCAAACACTTTCCCTCATAAGACTAGACATCTACAGATGTTTGTATGTGGCTGATTGTTTTGATTTAACCAAGAAATATGTGTTAAAAATCACAATACTCACAGCTTTTTAACCATATTTAGATGAAAAAACTGGATTTGAAACCGCAATGCTAAGGTTATACGACCAGCAACTCATTTAGGCGTCAACCGTTTTCGTCATATCCATGTTTAAATGGAGGATATTAACTCGAAGTATGCAGTGAAGCTAAAGAACGCAACATATTGAGTTGGTCTTGCAGCAGTTTGTTCAGAACCGTAAATATCAAGAGAAAGGAGCTGAAGTCCAGGTTCTGACAAAAAACTTCAGAACGCCTCAAGGCAACCAGAAAATTCATTAAGAGTTTCGCTTTAACTCCTTTCCCACAGTGAGGTTGAGAAATCTCCTGAATTTCTCTGGGATTCCAAAATCAGATTTTGAACTTTAAGATACATTTCTGTGGTTTCTGAAATCACTGCCTGCTATCGTTACTGCCATCCAGATTTAATCTACTTATACCTCTTTTTGTTCTCCTACTTCAAAAAGCCATATTTTTAAAGAACCCACAGGGTGCAACAGAGTTATTTGCTGAATTAGTCATCCTGTTAGATCAAGACGTATGAACAAGTCTGCAGCCATCTCTTTTCCCACCTCCCACTCCCTCTACATGTTATCTCTCACTAACATTTGGCTTCTCCAGATACAAAAAAAAGGAGGAATATTTGATCCTGGGTGATGTTTGTGTAATAAACGTCGGAGGTGAGAAAAAACGCCAGCCTGGCTACCTGAAGAAGAAAAACTGACGAGCATGACAAATAAGAAAACGATACATATTTTTAAATGTTTGACCTCTAAGGCAACAAGAAGAGTATGGGGGAAGTTGTTTGCCATAATTTGGGAGCAAACATTTTCAGCCTGAAAGTAGGATTTCATGTTTTTCTTCCCAAAACTTGTACTCAAAACTTCTGCTCTCTCAAATCTTTCTCCTCATGCTCAAAACTTGTCTCTGCTTGGATCAAATTTCTGCTCGCACTTGGGATATAAAAGTACTGTCGCCTGGCAACCTCTCAGCCAATAGAACGAAAGTTTTCTAGTGGGTGTTTGTTTGCTTCTAGTTTGTGTGCCTGTGTGGCTAATGTTGATTGTAGCAAAATGAGCCGCCCACTGGATGTAGGGAGAAACAACGGCCTCAACTTTCTGCTCCGTCTTACACTAAAGATCCACCAGCTGTGTGCTACTGATCGCTAACAGCTACTGATGCTAGCAGGAGTTTGTTCACCCAACCAAAGGAAATGGATCCACAGAACCAACAGTGTAACAACTTAGTCACAACATGATATCTATCTATCTATCTATCTATCTATCTATCTATCTATCTATCTATCTATCTATCTATCTATCTATCTATCTATTTATCTGTCTGTCTGTCTGTCTGTCTGTCTGTCTGTCTGTCTGTCTGTCTGTCTGTACATCTATCCATCCATCCTGATCAGAAACAGACACACCCACTAGAAGGACACAAACACACCCAGTGTATCGCTTTCATTCTATTGGCTGAGAGGTTGCCAAGCGACGATACTTTTGTGTTCCAAGTGCGAGCAGAAAATGATTCACAAGCGAGCAGAAAGGTTTCATCCGAGGAGACAAATTTTGAGCACAAGGAAAAAGGTCTGAGAAAGCAGAGTGAATATTTGAAAGGGAGCAGAAGTCTTGAGAACTAACATTACAGGTTTTGAGAAGAAAGACATGAAGTCCTGCTTTCAAACTGAAAATGAGTTGCTCTCAAATTATGGCGGAAGAATTCCCCCATAAAAGAGCTCAGCAAAATGTTGAGAAATGGGTTAATTCTAACTAAATAGGTAAGATTTGTCGTACTTTCGTATTTTGGGAGCATGTCAGCCGCTGTCGAGTTGATAAAAATAGAGACTGGGTCATTGGGACAAGACCACTACAGAGCTCCACGAGGCGTAAAGGAATCCCTGTAGTGATTTCAACAGGACCACTGCCGCTCATGCAAGTCATCATAAATAATGTAGAGGATATCGAGCTCTGCAAGGATACACACCACGACGGTCTGTGTGAGAACAAGAAACACAGGTGTATTTTTTCAAGTAAAATAAAGATTAAGAGCTGCTAAAACAGACGTCATGTTTTTGCCAAGATAACGATCCATTCTTTTTGCCAGATTTTTTTAAGCTTGAGTGCATAGTTATTTGAAGAGCGAGTCTCTTCACACATTTTCCCTTCTAATGAAGTTATACATTTAAGCAACACCAGAGCACTGATGGCCTGGTCACAATTAAAATTGCCTGGATGTAAACTAGAAATGTAAATGACCCCCCTTACTCCTGTTTTGAACCAGGCTGTCCATATTTAGCCATAAATTCCCAAATTTAATATATTTCTCTTTATTTTCCACATTAAAGCAGTATGTTTACAAACAGTGCAATTACAGAGGACTTGCACTTTCCTTCTACCACCCCACCAATCAGAGTGCAGAAAACTAAATTAGATTCATCAAGGTTCATCCAAAGCATGGATGAACCTTGACTTTGAGACCAACAAAAAGAAAGCACCAATGTGCAAGAGACAGATTTGTCAGCAAAATCGCTGCTGTTGGGATCTAAATGCGTATGAAACACAGAATGCTGCTTGTTTATTGTTGTTATAGCAACTCCATAGCAACTGTCATGACAGTTAGTTACGGAAACCTACCGAGATGGCCGTCAGTTACAACGTTCCCAGAACTGTGACGTCACATGACAACTATGTACAAGATGTTGTCTAGTTAGCTTGATTGCACCCAGCCTAGTAGCAAAATTAGCACTGCAAGCTGTCAGAGCTGCAGGGGTCATCATTGTTTTAAATAATTTTGACCTTCAAGGTCAAAACAAGTAAAATAATTGAAAATGTTGGCAAGAGCTAATTTTATTAATTAATATATAAAGTAAAAAGCATATTTTGGACAGTCCAACATGACATATTGGGAGAATGACTTAGGATAGATGCTAGCAACTAGTCTATTAGCACAAACTTGGTAACAGGAAAGTTAGCAAACAGGAACAAACTGTTTGATAACAAGTTTGTGCTAACAAACTTGTTTGTAAGCAAACTTTGTAAGCAAACTTGCTAACTAACAGGCTAGTTAGCCTAACTGCTACCTAGCCTGTTAGCCTGCTAAGTTGCAACTAGCAACTTAGCAGAGACGCCTCTGTAATTTCAATATATCTCAATATATTTTGAGATATATTAGAAATCTCACAATATTTTTGGATATTTCTGTTAGATTATACCACAAGACAGTTCAGTTCCCTGTGGCTCCAATTGAATTGATTTTAATATACATTTTATCCAAGATCATGTTGTAATTTTCCAAAAGAAGAGGGAATTTCAAAAGCTTGTTTGAAAAAATGTTCTTTGAGGACTTTTCTGAGGAACAGAAGATTAAAAAAATCCCCCAAAAACCTTGTTTTCTATTACAAGGAAATACAAATGAAGAATGTCATGCTTTTATTTTCTAAGAATGACTACCTTTTTATAACACAATACAATGGCTAAAAGAAATATCACATTTTTAAAAACAATACTCTGAAGCCTCACACAATCGTGTGTGAGGCTTTTGGCTGACTGGGAAAAGTGACAGCCTCTATTAGGACGGCTGAAATCTCCTTTTCTGAGTCCACAGGAGATCACTCTGAAAACTAGAAGGCACCGTGGTGGCTTAGGAAAAACAGCTTAACATTTTCACAGGTGACAGTACAATGTGGTTTGAGCAGAGCTCAAAGGGAAACACAGCTGGTTTAATGGCACACCTTGACATTTTGAATTGGAAACATAAATATCTTTCCAACACCAGACTTTTGCTCATGACATTGGGGGCAAAAACACTTTTATATGTTATTTTTGTTGTTAGATTTTTTTCACTGAGCCAGAGACAATGCATCATGGCTCCCCCATGTCTGCTGACTTATTAAGATAAAGCAACATTGGCATTTTTCTAATGAAAATTTTGACTGGAAATTTACACCTGATATCAGCAGAGGCGGTCCTAGCCTGTTTGGTGCCCCGGGCGAACCACCTTTCCAAACCCATTTACTGCAGCGGCGTCAAACTCGTTTTCCTTTTGGGCCAAATCAAGATCATGAATGTTCTTAAAGGGCCAGTTGTTTCAGAATGTATTGATTATATTTAAAATATGAATAAATTCTTAAAATTAAATAATACTAAACATATTTTCTCTCAGCCAATAGAATGAAAGTATTGTACTGGGTGTGTTTGTTTCCTTCTAGTCGGTGTGCCTGTGTGTAGCGACCTGCGCTGGATGTACGGAGAAATAACGGCCTCAACTTTCTGCTCCAATAAATATCCACCAGCAGTGCTACTGATTGCTAAGAGCTACTGATCTTAGACAGGAGTTTGTTCACCCAACCATATTACAACATAGTCACATCATGATATCTATCTATCTATCTATCTATCTATCTATCTATCTATCTATCTATCTATCTATCTATCTATCTATCTATCTATC
>CAEGAE010073307.1:0-53118 GCA_903067095.1 Girardinus metallicus
TTTTTTTTTTTTTTTTTTGTGTTTTTTTTTTGTTTTTTTTTGTTTTTTTTTTTTTTTTTTTTTTTTGTTTTTTTTTTTTTTTTTTTTTTTGGGGGGGGGGGGGGGGGGGGGGTTCTAGATGTCCTCCAATTATCTTTGGATACTTAAATATAATCCAAAACAAAGACGGCATCTTTAAACTTGGCTGTATAAATCTGTTGTACTTGATACCAATCCAGAGGTCAGACTCCTTCCTTTAATTATTACCTCAGGCTCTAATGGCTACTATGAAGAACTCAGGATTTGTGCCAGAGTGTGTGCGCATCTCTTGAAGATGTTTCGTGTTGGCGGAGTGTGTGTGTGTGTGAGTTGTCTCATTTCCATCCCGTTCAGAGTGTTGCAGCCATAGTCTGGCCTCTGAAGGCTTCAGGCCACAAAGCTCACTTTGTCCCTGTTAGTAGGCCAGATCCTGCAGCTGGGGTTCTGCAGACGGCGAGGGGCTCCGAGGTCCAGGGGACCCCGGTGAGGCGGGAACCTCAGAGTTTAAGGAAATGTTTTATCCTGTCAGTCTGAGGACACACACTCTGAGGGGTCAGCAGGTTTATTCAGTGTGGGTTCTGGTCAACACCGACCAGTGTTCCCATTTAAACATTTTATTTTTGGTTTTGCTGTCAGCTTTAATCGTGAATAATTTGAAATAAGATGTCTCATTTATTTTTAGTGTGAAAACCAATCATAAAAACCGTGCGTGCTGCTGTTTGGTGATAACTCTGTTAGGGAAGCTTTGTGCAGCAGTCGGACAGCGAGTTTATCTCCTGCTACTGTCGTTCTGTAGTCGCTTAAGGAATGCTCCTCGTAAACAGGTTGCTGCACGCTCTGCGTCTGATCACCGGCGAATCCTGTTCGACAAAGCTGCTCATTCTTCCCATCGGCGTGTGGGAGGGCCTGAAGAGCAGCCACAATAAGAGATTGTTCTGCTGCAGTCAACAAACATGTCTCTCTGAAGGACTCTGTCACATGAACTTGAATGCTGGAGATAAGCTGTGCAGCTTGGAGAATGAGGAAGATTTGTTTCTGTTGGCTCCCGTTCAGGGAGGATCAAAACCAACCTGACTGTGTTTGGGGAGGAAAACCGGCTTTGATTCTTACTGTGTTCATTGTGTCCTGCAGTGTTTCCAGTGTGGAGGGGGATCGGGGCCAGCAGCGCCGTCGGGTGGAGCCAGGGCTGGGGCCGCTGCTTGAGATGGGAGCCCGGTAGCCAGGAGCGGAGCAGCAGAATCCCGGTGTTTGACTACCCAGTCTGGTTGGTGTTCTGCCGCCGGGGGCGTACCAGGCTCAGGGAGGTGTGTCAGCGGGGCAGAGGAGCAATCAGACTGCCAACAGAGCTGCTGAGCTTAAAACTCCCCCAACTCTTTGACATCCATCAAGTTCCCAAGGTAAGAGTTGGGAGTCTTTCTTATCCTGTACTGGAAAAAAACTCCTGGTTACTCCTGACTGTCTGGAAATGTCATGCAACTCAAGCACAATACTGAATCAATCACATAAACCAAAGTAAGTCAAACAATGACACCACAGTTATAGTCAAAAACTCTAAAACGACTATGACTCATGTTTCTGTGGTGAACTGGGGAATCAGGCTCATATTTAAGAGACACATTATGCAAAATTCACATAAAAAAACAACAACATTTTTCTAGTTCCATTTGGGTTTTTACCACAAAAACAGCGCAAGACCAAGATGGTTTTTTTGTGTCTGGAATGAGCTGTTTCAAAAGCCTCCAATGTATAAAGACACAGTTAGCATCTGCGCTTCACCTAGCAACGCCAGCGAAGTCTAGCCTGTTACCTAGGTTTTTCATCGGGGCTGGCGCTCCAGTTTCAGTTCTAGTGTCTGCACTGGCCACTGCACGGACCTTAACTTTGCAACCCAAATAGAGTTCGGAGGAGTTTTTGCATCAGAAATTCCAGTAATGCAAAGCCACGAATGTCAACAAACGAGATTCTCTTCATCATGAGCACTGAGAAACTGCCATTGATATAAAAAGTTATTCTCCAGGTTAGATTACTTTTCTTCTCAATAAGCAGATTATCACAAAGTGTTGCTGCTGCTTCCAGAAGCAGAATTACCTTCACTGCAAACCCAGCCAAGACAGCGATGGTTTAAGATAAAAAGGAAAAGAATAAGTCCTATTTTTATTTGATAAAACTGAGTTCTTTTCTAACTGAAGCATTGATAACTCATCACCACTGCTAAATATTTAAAGAACTCGCATCTGTGTTTATGTTCACATCATTTCTCTGAGTACAGTTTGATCCAGTTAGACATTTTAAACCAAACAGACGATTTCAGCACTTTGTCAGAGGATATTGTATCACTGAGATGTTTTTGTAAAGCATGCTGCATCTGATCTGCAGTAGTGACTAGCTGGGGCTTTTTGTTTGTACTTTTAATAACCCGTCACCTGGGTAACGGCTCGCTTTACTTTCTAGATATATTTCTCAACTGGAGAGTCTGTAATTACAAACACCTGGGTGAAGAAAGTGGCTGAAACAATTTACCTGTTGGCATAAAACATATTTATTTTTTAGGAGAAAGTAGTTACTGAGTAGACCTGAAAGAAAATATTACTTACAGGTTTGAGTTTGAAAAGCTGTCTTATTTTAACAATTGTTTTTTTGTTTTTTTTAATTTATTTATTTGTGCACAGTTCTGTCCAAAAGTTCTGACTTCTCTTTTCTGTGCTGCTGGGAAGCTGATTAGTTTTTGTAATCTCCCAAAGTTGTTTTGATTGAAATTGCACCGATTAGGTTGATACAATTTGCTTTTTTTTCTGCATTTGTTTGGTGGCACACACACACACGCACACCCCCACACACACGCACACCCCCACACACACACGTTGCTTTTGTAGAAGGACTGGACTGAGAATGAGGAGCAGCTGAAGTCAAAAGAAATCCTAAAAAAATCCTTCAGAAATTAGAAATGCATCAATCCAATATTAATATGCATCAGTCCAGATATTGAAATAAAGAACGGACATCAATGTGCCCAATCCATAAGGACAGATCTGTTGAATCTAATTCTATTCTTTTCCTTCGAGCAACGTCATGCTTTATTATTTATTTTACATTATATTTAGAATTACTAATTGCACTTTCTGAACCATTTGAAAGAAGGTTTGCTGCAGTGTATTTTCAGCTTCTTTATTATTTATTTTACATTGAGTGTTGCACTCCTAACTGCACTGACTGAACAAATTAAAGTTATTGTGTTTTTACATGTTTAACCAAGCTTGTGAAGCTATTGGTGTATTTAAGTGTTCTGTACTGGTGCCGGATTATCAAATACATTTTTAATTAAGTAAATTTATTTCTGTGTTTTAAAAAAATGAAACGTTTAAGTCAATTCAGCACAGCACAGTTTTTCTGTATCGACACTAAACCTCAGGTGTCTGCATTGAAAGTGGAAGAAGCAGATTGGTGCATTCCTGTCAGAAATCATAAGGAAGTGATGATTAAAAGTTGGATCTGAGGCGATGCGTCTGTGTTCAGGTGTTCAGGGAGGACAGCATCATCTCCGGTTATCGTCACCCTCAGAGCTCCGCCATGGACTGCGTCCTCAGCAGCTTCCAGATGAACAACGAAACCATCAACATATGGACCCACTTCCTGCCCACATGGTGGGTGGAAACGCCTCAGACCAAGTTTATATCCACCATCTTTTTATTTTTTTTATATAGTGATGATCTGGTTTATGAAACCTTCGCTGCAGGTACTTCGTGTGGCGTTTCTTGGCTCTGTGCTCCACCATGAACTTCCTGAACGACTGCTACACCTGGCCGCTGCTGGTCTACATGCTGCTCATCTGTATTTACCCGTTCACCTCCAGCTGTGCCCACACCTTCAGCTCCATGTCCGCAGAGTCCCGCCACATCTGCTACTTCTTTGACTACGGAGCCCTCAGCCTCTACAGTCTGGGTAAGACGCCTGAGATGCTGCTTGATGGACGGCTTACAGAAACGACTCTCTACTGTTTTTATTTTAAATCTTACACCTTTTTCTTTATCTGTAATGTGAAGGTAGAATGTCATAGTTGATATATACTAAGATAATTTTTTTTTCTGTAAAGATTTTAGATACAAATATTAAAATGCTAGCACTTTACCACATACAAAACTGTCGGAGCATTAAGTATAGTAAAAAAAAACTTCAATTATTAGTTTCATATTTCTAATTCGGTTCAAACATACTTTGTTTATCCCAGGGTAAAACGAAATCTAACTCGTATACAAATATTTCCAGAGTTGCTGTGGTTGGTAATGCTGCAGGCAGAAAAACATGCGTGGTAGCAATCAGTCTTGCAACGAATCTTTAGAGGCCTCTGACTGAAGATTGTTGCTGTATGACTCACAACTATCATGACATGCTAATGACTCGGTATCTGAGCGACGTTTCATAACCTACCCTGAAGCCAGTGGTTATTGGGAAGCACTTCTATTCCACCTCATTTATTGTTGCTGTTCCTGCCTGTGTAATAATCCCATAGTTTCACCCGTTTCTGAAGGAAAAACTATCAAAATGATCATTTTATCTGCAGATTTTTAATTGTAGCAAACCGTTGGATTATATTAATTGTTCACATGTTAAATATAAAAAACAAATCCTTGGAAGCATCTTCAAAAAGTCTCTTCAACCGATGAACCTATGTTTAATCTTCATGTAAATCAGCAATCGTTCATCAAACGCACTTAAATTGATAAATAAAATCCTGGAAACTGAATTTAAAGTCTCCTCGTCTTTACTGTTGAGACTAGAGGTTCTTTTTATCGTATAAAAACTCAGACCATGTTGAGCAGGTTATGAAAACATTCCTGATGCTGAGCATTTCCTCATACAGGAACACTGGAGCACTTTGAACTATTGAGAAGTCGAGCAATTTAAGGAATGTCTTGTATGAAGTTCTTCAGCTTGTTGAGTCTCTTTATAGGACATATTTCACCTTATTTGAGATGAAGCAGGCTGGTCATTTCTGAGGAAGTTTAACGGATAAATATATGTTTTTGACTTGCAAATTTTCAACAGTAACATTCAAATCTTTTTCTTTCCCTTTGTTTTGGCGCTGCAGCTGCTCTGATTTACATATCCGACTTTACTCGATAGCATTCGGCGTTTGGCTGATTTTTCTCTGCTCGGTGGGGCTCATGCAGACACAGATCCTGTTCATGCTCACAGTAGCACATCATGTTTTCTGCCTTTAGGGGGTTCAGCACTGCAACATTTGGATATATTAACATTATGCCTGGAGTCTTGTTGGTGCAGACATTTCCTTATAGTAAAACTCTAGTGCAGAAACTTTTTTTTTTTTTGTATACAAAGTGCAGGACAGAAAACCTAACCCAAAAGATAAACATAGAAACAATATACGTTTACAAAAAACATTATTTAGAATTTTTAGTCATGAAATTTAATCTGCATGGAACCAAAATAATCTTTTTACATCTAGACTATGGTGTGCTGTAAAGTTAGTCAAAAATGAACAGCAGTAATTTGGGTTATTTAGCCTGTCATCAAATCAAAGAGGAAAACATGGGTGGTTAATTTTTCAAAGTTATATTTTCACTGTGTTATTCGTTCACTCAAAATGTCAGTTTTAAACTAAATATTTAATTAACAAATTAAATTTTTTACTTGCTAGATAGCTAGCAGGCTACTCAGTTAGCTTGCTAGCTAAATATTTTGCTCCTAAATATTAATAAATATTTAGATTTGAACTAAATACTTTGCTTGCTAACAAAATATGTAACTTGCAAACAACAGTTAGAAAGCTAAATGTTCAACTGCATGGTGTCTTCTATGACTTATGTAAAGCACTTATTAGCAAGTTAAATATTTAGCTCCAAATTAAATATTTTGTTTTTTACTGTAACTGTACAAATGGCACCCCATTCTAATTACAATTTAAATGTTACTTTTACTCAAAATAAATAACATCAAGTTGGTATTACATATTTTGTATTAGTGGTTTAATCAGGAACAACAATGAACAGAAATGTTTAATGTTACATATACAACATTAAACAAACAGATGATGGGTGTGAATTCAGCCAAATGCAAATATTGAAACTCAACATGTTTAGTACCAACAGCTGAATAAAAAACAACAAAGACGAACTTTGAGGTGATTCTCTGAAAACTTTGTGACTCTGTTAACATTCCTGTGTTTGTCTGCAGGTTGTGCCATCAGCTACGGTTACTACGTGATGCCAGACTGCTGGGTGAACAGTTGGCTTCATCAACATTTCGTTCTCATCGCCATCGGGAACTCGCTGTTCTGCACTAGCATGTCCTGTTATTCCAGGTAACGATCTCCCAGCTCTTCTGGATGGCTGCATCTGAAATTATAGTTCAGCACCTGGAGGAATTTTGCTGTTTAATTAACTGAAGGTAATTAAACAGGCTGGGATGTATTTTTGTTTTTTATCTGGGGTTCACCTTGTAGATCCTCCAGGTCGTCACACTTCCTCAGAACTAAACAAGGAGACTTGGTTCACTGCAAAAACACAAACTCTTACCAGGTATTTTTATCTAATTTCTAGTGCAAATATCTTAGTTTGCACTAGAAATTAGTGCAAATTTCTAGAGACAAAACTCAAATAAGTTTTCTTATTTGAGTTGTACTAACATAGAAGCAACTTTTATTAGTTCACTTACAACAAAACATTTTAAGTGAAATGATCTTCAGTGCATTTTTAACTTAAAACAAGCTCTGACATCTTGCTGAAAAGTTGCATGTGAGTTAGTTTTGTCTTTTAAGTGTAATAAAATATTTATACTATTAAACTAGATGAAAATACTTAATTTTGTGTTTTGCAGTGTATCTGTACTCCTTAGCTTTCAAACACACTCCCTGAAAACTGAAGAAAGGTCTTTTATTTTATTTTTATAAGATATTGGTCGTTAATCTGTTTTAAATGTCTGTTTTCCTGCTCTTTTGCTCACATGCAACATGTAAATATGAATGTGGCCCTTTTAGCTATTATTCATTTTGGTATGAATAGCCCACCGTCACTTTTGTCTTTGGTACTCGTTCTAGACGTTTGGACACATCTTTGCAAATCAGATTATTTTCACAACAGCAGCCAGCCCTCATGTGGCCCAAATTACACTGGGATGTATTTTATGCTTGTTTAAAATGTTGTAGCTTGTGCAAAGCTGTGCTGGTGGAACAGGGTTTGAATTTGAAACGCATGACTCCAGTTTGCTTGAGAAGTTCTGCAGTGTGTTTCTCTTGGGTTTGCATTCTGCCTGTAACTGAAAGCACCTGGAACAGCATTAAGGTTGTCATGTGGCCTTTAACTCCCCACAGAAACCCAAATAAACTGAAACCAGATTATAAACGCTGCTGCTGAACAACCCGAGCTGCCGTTGAAAAGTGAAACAATTCTTGTTTTTTATTTTTTCAGATTTGTGGAGCTGCAGTTCCCAAAGAGAAGTAAAGCGTTACGAACCGGAGCGTTTGTTGTGCCGTTTATTTTCGACACTGTTCCTCTGTTTTACAGGGTGAGTCCCTGAGTTTGAACACACCCGTTTGATTATGTAATCTCTCACTAGTTTAATAAGACTTTGGCCCACTGACCCAGGATCTGACTACTTTTTTTTAACTCAATACAAGTAAATTTATGCCAGTAATAATTCTACTAGTCCTGTAGATGATTAGCCTGTGTTATGTAATCTGAAATGCTGTAACAATCTACATAACAATGGAGATCTTTGATACTCAGGCATTGATCTGCTTTTGGGGCGGCGGCACCCCGAGCGACGCCCTTTCCAGTCACTGTTACCACCTCCTCTTCGCCTTCCTCACCTGTTTCCTGTTTACCGCCCACCTCCCAGAGAGGCTGGCCCCGGGGCGCTTCGACTACATCGGTACGTCCAGATCCTCTGTTGGCCTCCTGAACCGTCTGACTCGTGGTAATGCTGGGGGAGCTGCAGAAATCTGATCCAAAAATTTACCTTTATGGAGGATTTGCTCAAAGAAAGCCAGAGGAAGTTCAGGTTGTTTCCCCACAAGTTCAAGAAAAAAAAAATTAATCAACAAATGGAGTCAATTTCATTAAAAAAACAAAAACCAAAAAAACACATATATACATCCAAACTTTGGAGATTTTGCAGATTTACTGTATTGAAAGAAAGGCGTCTTGTTTTCAGTTTTTTAGTGGGGCTCAAATGAACAAATTTACTTTTGGTAATAAAAACATGATTTGGGTCAGTTTCTTTCAAAATGCTTACTAAATTTAGCCTAGTTTAATAAATTCAATAAAAGCTGATTTGGGTGCAGCAAAGTTGGCTTTTCAGTAAAATCTCTGGATAATTGTGTCTCTACTTGCTGTTGAATCTTGGTTATAAAAAGACAAATACTTTGTGTGGTACATTTTCCATTGTTGGAAATAATAATAATTTTAGCCTGATTACAAATGTAAAGTCTCTTCATCAGTCACCTGTGCTGGACGGGTCAAATTTGTATTATTTTTGAATTGTAGTCGGCCGCGAAAAATCAGTCCAAGGGCCACAAATGGCCCCCGAGCCACGCTTTGGAGAGAGATACAAACTTTGTATCAATTCCTCATAAAATAAACTGATGTTTGTGATTAAAGTAAAAAAAAAAAAGGTCAAAGGGTGTGAATTGTTTTTCTGGGCTTTTTCTACTAAATCAGGGTGTAACTATGAAATAATATTCTTTTATCTCAGCCTGAACAATTCTGGATCCACATCAGAGGCTTTTGATTGGACGCCATGGAAACTCCTCCGATTGTTTCCTTGCTCTCCTGTTTGTGTTTCATTGTTAGAAATGATGAAGACAAGAAAGCAGAGTCTGTTTACAAGTTATACCAAATATTAAAATGAGCATCAGGAGGGATTTTATAACTCAAACCAGTTTTTTATTATTTAAAACTTCAAGTCCAAAAGTGGAAAAATGTTACTTAACTTTGTATTACAACAGAATCTGGGTGTAAATATTGTTTCAGAAGATTTAATTTTAGGATTTTAGGGAGAATATGTTGCAGTTGTTTCTCAACTCATTTTTAACAAGGAGATGTTAAAAATATTTTTTTCATACCGATTTTTTATTTTTTTAATTATTGGCAAAAATCAATCATACACTTGTATGAAAAGGATTGAAACATGTTTGTAAAAAAAAAAAAAAAAAAAGTAAGAAATGAGATAAAAACATATCTGCTCCAAATCTTCTCCAAAGAAGTATTAAACTAAAAAGATTTTAATTTACATATATCAGAGCAGGGATTAAAACGGGAAATGATTCAACTGTCAATACAGGATTTTGTGATTGTTTTTGTGATTCATTTATTAGGATGGAAATTAAATCTTTTGGTGCCATTTCAGAAATATTTTCAATGATTTTGCTATTTTTTTTCCCTCATTAAACCCCTTCTAAAATTTGCATGTAGAAGAAAAAAGATTAGAAACAAATAAGAAGCAGACAAATTTGGACACACAAACATTTTCTTAAAAAAATTCTATCAAATCTTTGGAAATGTACATATATTTAGACTGCAGTCTTTCTATGGATTCATAACAGAAGGATTGATTTATTATTTTTTCCCTAAAAAGCATCAAGCAACAGTGATAGAAAAATATTCTGCAGTAGTTTAGTTTATAGCAGCACGATTGGACACTTGCACTGCAAAAACACAAAATCTTAAATATTTTTGGTCCTGTTTTTAGTGCACATATCTTAGCACACTTGAAATAAGACAAAACTAAGTGATGGGTAACTTTACAGGAGGACGGAGGAGCTTGATAAGGGTCAAAATAATTCCTTAATTTTGATCAAAGTACTAGTACCAGATTATTTCACTTACAATAGGATATTTTTCACGCTAAGTGAAATAATCTGCCAGTAGAACTATCACTTTTAATAAATACTCAAACATTTTTGAGTATTTATTAACTCCCATATCTTGCTGAAAAGTTATTTATAAGTTAGTTTTTCAAGTGTAATAAGATATTTGAACCAGAAACTAGATATAGTTTGTAAGATTTTGTTATTTCTGCAGTTTGAGCTTCCAGTCGTGTTACTATAAACTTAATTACTGCAGAATGGGTTTTTTTTTATGTAACATGATACCTTTTTTTGGAAAAATTAAAAAAAATCAATACTTTTGCTTTAATCCATAGAAAGGCTGCAGTTTCAGGGATTTGATTAGAGGTTTTACTTTGAAAAATTGGTCAAAATGTAGAGTTTCCTGTGACCAGGATCAACCACCGGGTGTCGCCATGCTTCACTAACGGATTCCTCTGCGCGCTCGTTTAGGCCACAGCCACCAGCTGTTCCACATCAGCGCCGTGGTGGGAACCCACTTCCAGATGGAGGGCGTGGTCGCGGACATGACGTCCCGGAGGGCGTGGCTCCAGCTCCACGGGGCGACGCCATCCTTCATGGGGACCATCGGGGCGCTCGCCGTCAGCGTCGCCCTCAACCTGGCCGTCATCGGCATCTTCAGCGCGCCGCTGCTGTGGAAAAGCCGGCCTGGCTCTGCCCAGCAGCACGCCTGCAGGGAGCAGTGAGGAGGCGTTCCCAAAGCGCAGCGGACTCATTGGCTTTCCAAAGGAAAGGTTTCCCAGTAGCACTGGTTTAACAGTTCCCTCTGTTGTTTTAAGTGTTTGTGTGTCTGCGCAGCGGCTGAAGACCCAGGTTCGGTGTCTGAAGCCTCGTCCTGATGTTCAGGTCGAGGAAGGCTCTGGGTTGAAGGACGCCTGCTGCAAGTTTTTAAACCTCAAACTGGAAACATTCAGTTCAAATTGAAAGAAATTCTGAGATTTCGCCCAAAGTTTTCCTCCTAACTGGACATATCAGTTGGTCGGGTTGTTCTGCGAGCGCAGCGGCTCGGTAAAATAATGCAGATTGGATCGGCAGCTCTTAAACGTCCACCGCTCCTCGCTGACGGGAATTGATTTTCAAAGCCGTGCGGTTTCTTTTCCTTTTTTATTTCTCCTGATTGCCCGCCTCATTATAAGCCACACAATCTGCCCTGGGAAGGGGCTACTGGGGGGGCAGAAAGTGTGGCGGTGATTAAAAGACAGGTACCACTTTCAGAACGTTCCGTTCCCATGGCAGCGGCGGAGCGGCCTCTCGGTCCCGTCTCGGTTTCCCACAGGAAACTGATGCTAATGAGATTCTGACCTTATTGGCGTTCAGATAACTTTAACGTTTGTTTCACACACATTGGTGGGATTCAGAGAAACAAAGTGGAGTTTATTTAGAATCGTTACCATTCAGGATCATTTTTGTACAACTGCATTGAAGCAAAAACATTAACGGCTCATTTATGCTTCGTAAATGTCAAACCCAGTGATTCTTGTTTACATTAACCACTGAAATAATTTCTTTTAAGAAATTTTAATTTAAGTGCAAAATGTGGTAAAGAGGCAAGATTTTCTCCTATTAACTGCATTTATCTTAAAAGGATCATGTTATGTCAGCTCACTTTTATAACCTTAAAGATCCTAAAACCAGTGGAAAACAATCCAGATCATAAAGCTACTTTTCATCTCAACATTTTTACACATTTTTTTAATTTAAAAATAGTTTGCTTGATGCAGTATTCCTGATCTGATGTGGAGAAGCAGTGCAGTTAGTATTTTCTGTCTGGATGAGGACGGAGTAATGGGTTAAAAGTGACGGGAAATATGGATTTGCAGGAATCAAAAACTTTTAAATACATTTTTCTAAACTGTTGCAGATTTTTATATATATTTTATCAAAGAAAATAAATCTAATATGGTCATTATGTGTGCAGAGACCACATTAAGATATTTTACTGCTCGAATAAAATAAAACATGATACATATTTGTTAGAAATAATGGCAAATCACGATAGTTGCTCAAATAAACCATTTTTTGCATTGGATCATCTGAATTCTGGTGTAAAGCTGCTATTTTTGTTCGATTGTGGCTGAAAAATCTGGAAGAGAATATGCAAGATAGATCCTGGCATCTAAAAAAAAAACAGCTGATTTCTGAATTTTGAATTGTTTTCCCACTTGTTTTAGGAAAAGTTTTTGACCTAAATGAGCAAAAGTAATTGAATAGCCTGTAGATCCGGTAGTAGGACTAACAGAAGAGGGCGGTTCATTGGAAGCTGGATGTTGCAGATGGTTCATTCTGCAGATGAAGGTTTTCTCCGATCCTCATTTTAACTGACAAACGGGCTGAAATCTGTATAAAACAGGTTTCTTCTCCGGTAGAAATGCCACGCTGCTAACACATGCTCACTCGTACACATTCACACGCTCGTCGTGTTTAGTGAAACGACTCGGTCAGCGGGATAACCGTAGGTGACTTAAAGGGAATGAGGTGCAGTCCAGGTCCGTGTCGGACGCTGAGGTGGAAACGTGGGATGGAAATGCTGAGTAGAAAACACAAAGTGCACACACACTTTTATTTTTTTATATATATATATATATTACCAGGATTACTGTGGTGGGTTTGAGTGGCAGCATCAGACTAAAGAGCACTCTTTACCCTGAATGCATTTTTTTTTATTACATTTTTTTTATTATTTTACCTCAGATTTTCCTCGTCTCCGCATTCATCATGTTGCAACATTCCCCGGTTTGATCCTGCTGATTTCAGGGATTTTCTGTGGCACTCCTCTCAGTGTTCTTCCTCAGACACTTAAGGGTCAAAACTTCCACATCATGTACATCTATACATATATATACATTTCTTCCAAACTGCATTATTTTGATGAGAAAATCCAACCTGACCGGATCACTGTAACGTCTTTCCGTTGAGTCTCTGTGGACGGAGTGATGCAGGTTGCACTTACTTTTTGTTTTTTTGGGGTTTTTTTACAAGCATTTTGAAGGATTTTTCAGTACATAGTATTGAAGGATTATATGCAACAGAAACGTAATGTTAGTAGGAAGATTATGATGATGTTAGAGGTTAGTGGAGGGAAAAATTATTGGTGCCTTTTTAAAAAAGTGTTTTACACAATTTTTATTTTCTTTTAAATTCAGAGAGCTCTTAAACGGTATAAATACTTATTTACATTTTGTGTACCATTTGTAATTTGCTGCTTTGTTTTATTAGACATAAAGAATAAATTAAGGCTTTTATAAAAGTAGCTGTTGTCACTGGAATCATTTTATGTATCTGAAAACAAACTGGTTTCATAGTTTTTATAAATTCAGCTGCGGACTGAGTTGAAAAATCCTTTCGCCGCCAGTGCAGAGCTACTGTGTGTGTGTGTGTGGGGGGGTGTGGGTGCGTATGTGTGTGTATTTGTATCATGCTGTGAACAAGAAGGGCAGAAATAGACGCTAGTTCTGAAATTCAGAGTAAAGAAAAACATCCAGGACAGACTGAGCGTCTGCAGGGATGGAGCCTCCTGATTGGTCAGGACACCTGCAGAAGAAAAGGTGAGAACTACCTTTGAGTTCTGTGTTGCAAACAGCGAAGCATGCTGATAAAATCCATGCCTCTCATCCAAGCAACCGGAAATGAGCCTGAGTGGTTCGTGTGTGTGACCACCAGAGGGCAGTGCAGAACAAGAAGCGCCACTCCAGGCAGAGAAGCGAAGAGTAAGGAGAGGGCGAAGATTGTTCTGCAGGTAAATCAGGTTTTGGAGCAAAATATTTAGTGTTAAAACCGGGTTTCTGTCTGACAAAAACAGCACTGGAGTCGCTTTTAGTTTATTTTTATAATTTTAATTAAAATCATTCAGTGAGCTTTTTTATTTAAGATTTGTATGTTTTACTTGCATTTTATGTTTATTTGAATGCATTTAACTTAAAATTGAGATTTAGTTATTTTTTTGGTAATTCTTGAACATTTTTCAAATATTGAACCCTATAAGACGAATTAAAGGGCTGCAGGATAAAATCCTGGACGGTTTTTAAAAGCTTGTGGATTTCTTGATCAAGTTGTGCAGTTTTGTCGGCCGTGCTCTTGATTCATTAGCTTCCTTTCTTTTCCTACTGTGAGACCTCACAAGGTGGTCTGCAAAGCACACAGAGTGGTTTATTATTAGCTGTGGACACAGGCCACAATGAATTGGCTCTGCCATTATCCTAAAAGAAATAATTATTATGAGGAATCAATATTCTGTGTGCGTACATTATGAGATGAGGCGAAGGACTGAAAAGGAAAGTTTCCTGCTGCAAAGCTCTAATAGGACTTCCATTTTAAAAATGGCCTCATTTCCAGCTCTTATTATCCTCCATATTCCACATCCAACCAGGGTGGAGCCTCGAGTGCTTATTAAAAAAGCTTCATTCTGAAACCACAAAGGGAACCCTTAAGGAGACCAGGGACAAACACTACACTCTGTTCTAATCCTATCTGGCCTGAATCTGCTTGTAAGACACTAGAAGAAACAATATGCCAGACACGAGTCCTCCAAGTGTTTTCTTTTTTTTTTTTCTCACCAGATGCCCCCCATCTCTCCGTCCTCCCCCTGGTACACCAGGGAGGAGGGGAGAAAGGGATGATAGCATTACTCACAATCCATTACCCCTCCCCAGAGACGCTCTGCATGCAGAGTGATGGAGGCGAGATTTTTTTTTTTTTTTTTTGGAGGGTGTTTGTTTGCTGAGGGGGGGTGACGGTAAGGCAATATGAAACATGATTATTCCTTTTCAATAACCGTCTGCTGAGCCTCCCATGGAGACGTCGCAGGTTGCTGATTAGTTCGTCAAAATAAGAGAAGGCTCCTGAATAGCTTGTTAAGACGCCGAACTTTAAGTACAGACAAGAGCACAGATCATTATTCACTCTGAAGAGTATCTTAATGATGGATTGACCGATGCACATGGACTCTGATGCTCCTTTTTATTTATTTTTTTCAAACAACTTTATTTTTAAGGCCAGACAATATACAAAGTGCTGGAGGAACAATGAAGATACAGTCTGAGTCAAGAAGTTTACCTAC
Source organism: Girardinus metallicus (assembly GCA_903067095.1). Taxonomy (NCBI): domain Eukaryota; kingdom Metazoa; phylum Chordata; class Actinopteri; order Cyprinodontiformes; family Poeciliidae; genus Girardinus; species Girardinus metallicus. The sequence goes on from CAEGAE010073307.1 coordinate 14,937, forward strand.
ACTCAACATGAGCATCGACGTTTGGGCTTTTAATTCGTTTGTTTTTTAAACCGTGGAAAGATGGCAGAACATGCAACTATCTTGATTTAAGTGGAGTTCATTTTATTTGGCTTGGTTTTGTTTTCCAGGCATTTTCAGCAGGGTTGAGGTCGGGGATTTGGGAAGCCATTAACATGAGTTTGGCTGTGTGTGTGTGTGGGGGTGGGTGTGTGTGTGTGTGTGTGTGATCTGTGTCCATTTCTACACTGCAAAAACACAAAATCTTACCAAGTCATTGTCTACTTTTAGTTTTTGTGCACTTGAAATAAGACTAAGCTAATTCCCAACTAACTTTTAGGCAAGAAATCTGAGCTTGTTTAAAGCCAATGATTTCTTAATATTATTGGGAATATTCCACTTGCAAATTATTTTACTTAAGACATTTTTCCTGTGTTGTAAGTGAAATAATCTGCCAATGGATCTAGTACTTTTTAAAATCAATATTAAGGAATTATTGATTCTAAACAAGCTGAAGAGTCACTTGTAAGTTTTTGTTTTTTTTTATTTCAAGTGCACTAAGATATTTGCTCTAAAAACTAGACAAAAATATGTGGTAATATTTTGTGTTTTTGAATGTTGGCTTTGCTAAAAGATTAGGGTGAATTTGAGCTTGATTACACTTGAAAAACACAATAAATTCAAACGTGCAACTAAATGTTTTATCTGAGCCAGGGACTGATAAAAAAAAAAAAAAAAAGCTGGTTGGTTATAATAAATCAAGAACAGCCCAAAATTAATAATGCATGCCCCCAACAAGTGTATGTAAAATTCTGATCTCTTCTGTACATAAATGAGACACTAGTAGAGCGTATATACATGTAGTATTTACACGATGCTGCAGCGGTTTGTTCACCTGATCTTGTTTTTTTCTCCAGTTTCACTTTCAGCGCCATCTGTCCCTCCTGGAGTCGCTCTTTAATCCATCTGTTGCCTCTCAAACCATCTCAGGCTTTCACCCCCCCACCATCCTGCCCTCTTACCAGATTTCACTGCAGTGCTTTGATTTTTTTATTCCCTTTCTCACAGTCGCATGTTAAAATGTTGCTAATTTTGAAGAAAAAGCCAGTGTGGAGTGTGTGTCGCAGGTCAAACCGCCGCTGACTGGAAACGCATTTCTGTCCACATTAAATGTAAACATGGGGATTATTCTCTCCACTTCATATTCAACAAATCTTTTTGTTTCTTTTTTTTTTTTGAAAAATAAGTATATGATACAGACAATTTGACACATGAAAAACATTCTTTCATTGGGTTTTTCTTATTTACATGAACCCCCCCACTCAGGTCAGTCAGTTACACAAATACCTTCCTGCTGCATCCAAAATCCAGAAAACTTTTGTTTTTTCTTTTAAAGCTCAAAATCTTAAGAAATCTCCAACTTCAACACTTTCCATGCACATCCCATCCCACAGCAGATAAACTTTTAAACACTTTGGTAAACATTTGACATTTTTCCAGAGCAGCTCAGGGGAGAAAGCAGGACTCTGAGTCGAGAAGAAACGGGGCGAAAAGCTTATCTCTAAAATAAAAATAAAGCCTTAAATGAAGCAACAAAAGCTGTTTACAGAGACCAAGGTAAATCCCAACGCTTTGAGTCTTTGACTTCTGCTCCCTGGCTGCGTCTCGGCCCGCTTCAGCCCAGGATGTCCAGGTAAACGGGCGGGTTCTTGACCAGCTCCAGCAGGCGGCTGTGGATGTCCTTGATGACCATCCTCTGCTGGGGCTCCCTCTGCCAGCAGCCGTGCATCAGCAGGTACACCTCCTTGGGGCAGGTCCGGGGCCGCTCCAGCTCCCGCCCCTGCGTGATGCATTCAATGGCCTGTTGGGATGGACGTAACATCGACTGATTCAATTAAGCATGGAAAGGACAGTTTATCCGTAACATAAATGTAACGATAGCTTTTTTTTTTTTTTTTTTTTTTTGCTTTAAATGAGTAATTGTTTTTTTTACGAACTTGGGATAGACTCATAAAATTAAAAGCAAAAGTTAAAAAACATTCATAGGAAGTTTAGTGGAAGGAAGAAGTGTGTTAGGAAACGGTGTAACTGCAACTTTGAGACGATTTTCAAGAAAAATCATTTACTTTCTGAAATGAGTGAAGTATTTTTCTCTGTATTCTAACTATAAAGATGGTTCAGTAACAAAAAATATTTGTTTTTTTTAAATAATCATATAATCAATAATCACAATTTCATTTTCTATTTTTAGGTTTTAAAATGCAGAAGAATATAAAATTTTTTCCTGGACTGTTTGTTGCTGAAAAGCTGGATTTTAAAGCACAAAGTCCCAACAGACTTCACGAAACTTCACATGTTTACGTTTGTGATGGTAGAACTTTAAAAAGTCTTTTTCCTGCCTCAAAAAAAACAAAAACAGATTGAATGAATATGGTGTCTGGGGGTTGCTATAGAGACACTTTGCTGCAGCTGTCTGATAGTAAACCATCCTCCTGTGTAAAATGGGCCTTTGTGTCACGTTATATTTACACCTGAGGGAACCAAGAAGTCATGGGTTACTGATTAAAAGTTCCTAGATACTGATCATTTTAAGAAAATTAATACATTAGAAAAATGTAATCTTTCTAAAAAACTAACAGCAGCATCAGAGTAATTTACTGACTAAATGTGATCAAAGTAAAAGTTAGATCAATTTTGTTATTCTAGATGTTTTTTAAGGTCACAAAAGCTTTAAAAACTGGGGTGTTTTCTGTATTTACAGCATTTTAACCAGGCTGGCTGATCCCTAATGTTTCCTTGTAGGCCCAGCAGGAATAAATCAGCAGTGCTCTTACGTATGGATCCAGTGAATGGATTGATTTACCTGCCTTTGTGGCAAGAAATTGAGACCACAAAGCTCGGTGTCAAAAAGGTGTCTAAATAAGCCCAGTGTTCAGGAGCCGAGCCCCACAGGCAGCTGCGTGTTCAGGCCAGCACCTCAGCTTTGCTGGTAAAAGCGCTTTACAAGAGCTAAAACAAACAATTTCTAATGTTCACATTTAAAAGAACAAATCAAACTCATTCAATAATCTTCATCACTGCTAATGTCACAGCTCGACTCTGCCTGCAGAAAATGATCAAATCTAATTATGTTTTCCAATCGGAAGAATGGAAAGAAAACACCCATGATGATTTTGGTCCATAATCAGATTATTGTTTTTGAAGAGCTGACAGCTTTTGTGTGTCAATCTACAGAATCAAGGACTGCGTGGGCAACTGTCAGAAAGACAACACTTCCACTACAGAGAAACTTACATCAACTAACTTTAACTGGAAGGAAGTTCAGCAGCATCTTTATGTTTCAATGACTGAGGAGAGACACCTCTGCACTCAGCTCTGCTGCCAGCCACAAAGATCTTAGATAATTTAGTCTCATGACAAATAAAAAAAAAATCCTCTTTCAGTTCTAAAATTTACAAAGAGATAAAAACATCAGCAGAACAAAAACACATCACACTACATTATTTAACAAAAAAACTCAAATCCAGCTGCTTCAGTTTGCATGTTAAATGTCAAAGTTCATGCAGGTCAGTTAGAAACAAGCAGAACAAGTAAAACTTATGTATTAGATTTAGGTTTAAGTTTACAAAAGGTCCATCTGCATGAAGCTCAAGACTTCTGAGATCTCTGGACATGAAACACAGCAACATGTCTGGAGAAAACCGAGCAGCCTCAGGCCAAAGGAAAGCACGGCGGTGGAGGGCTGGTGATCTGGACACCTGGCCGTCCTCAGTCACAGGTCTTCTCACCCATTTACAGTTTTTTGCTGAAATCCTTTAATGTATTATTATTTTTTTTGGATGGTTGTTCACGCTACTAATTAAACTGCAATCAGATTCTCTGTGAGAGGTTTATGTCTGCATTTACTGCGTCTGTCACTCTCTGGTGCAGAATTATGACGCACGTCTCAAAGTCTCACAGTCGGCTGAAAATTTACATGATCGTTCAAACATCAGACTCCTTGAAATCTATCACACACACGTACATTTTAGCTTTTTTGTCTTATTGCATGCATTTGACAACAGCTGAAGGGACTTGTAACTTTGTTATCCAGGTGACAATGAAAAAGTTTCTATTGTGTTCTAGTGTCACATATGGAAGAGGCACAAAGGTGGAAAGATTGGAATTGTGTTGTTCAGACTGCTGTGAAAAAAAGAATCGTATTTGGGTCGAATTTCCCAGACCTTGAACTACTCTATAGACCAAAGAAACATGGACTCAAACGAGCCGCATCTGTCCGACACAGCAACAAATCTACAACGGATGAAAAAGAATAGAATCAAGCTGTTGCAACGGCCCAGTCAAAGTCCAGCCTCAGAGTGATTGAAATGATTGAACAGAGCCGTGCAGAAACTGAAAACTCAATGAATTGAAGTTATGTTGTTAGGAGAAGTGAGCCAAAATTCACCCATAACAACTAGAGAGACAAATATTCTGATTTGTTCTCCCAGTTTACTTCTGGTCTGATCTATAAAAACACACATCCTGTTTGGTCTCACTCACTTCCTGCCCACTGGAAACTCAGAAAACTGTTCATTTCTTTAGACCGCCTGACTCCAAACACACAAACCGTCTCAGCCAGTTCCGGATTGATCTTTCCTTACGTATGCGTTATGAAGGGTTCATGTTTTCTTATATGTAACGTTTTGAACAATGCAGGTTTTGAAACAGCACACCACATCCTCTTGCTGCTTTCAGCAACGTCCTATTTATCTGCTTTTCATCGCCCGGCGTCGCTTTGTGCTGCGTTGCTTCTTTCCACTCCGGCAGATAAAGCTGCATGATGCAGGACCAACATAAACATATCTTTATGTGCAGCAGGTAGCCTGTAGTTTACAAAGTGTCAGTCCGTTTCTGGATCCAGCTCAGTACAATAGAGGGAAAAAACAGAACTGTCTACTTACAGTGCAGACAATTACATTTAAAAGCTGTGAAGTTTTCGAGCTGATGTGTTCTGTAGGACCCGTGACGATGTTTGCTGAGAGGTTTATTCAGACAGAATAAAAGAATCAGCTTTTTCAAAACCGTCAAGGTTTCTGTTTGTCTAAGTCAGGAATGGCACAAAACATCAACAACACACACAAGCCAGTAACCAGCAAACATCCCATAAACAGCCGTGGAACCGACCTTTTTCTGAGCTCACTGAAGGCATCATTTCTTTAATCAAAATCAACAAACAGATCTCCTATGAAACAGATTTGCTGACAGTCATGTGACACAAGTCAAGGTTCACATCAGTCAATGCGTGTGACTTTCTCACACAGCAAACTTCCAGTTTACAGGTTGTTTGCTAATTAGCATTTAGCTAAAAGTGAAGCTGAAAAATCGCAGATCTTTTCAAGACAGTTTCAGCTAAAAATGTCTGCACTGCTCCAACATGGCCTGCCATACGCTTTCTCTAAATCTACAAGGTTTTGATTATTAAGTAATGAAGGATATGGTTTAATTTTGAGACTATTGAGCAGAAGTGTCTGCTAATGTTTGTCTCTTTAGCGTATAATGAGTGTCCAGCACCATGGACAGCAGACACTTCTCTGATTCAATTCCCTGGCTTCATATTTTGCTTCCACTGAGGTTTAGATTAAGACTTCTCAGTATCTGGAGTGAATTGTTTTTCCACAAAGAATTAGCAAATTACTAATGCTACCTGAGACATTAACTCTGTTTTGTTTTGGGTTCTTTCTCTCCAAACGTGTCTCTTCTCTGGTTGAAATCATTGACTGATCTTCTGTGTTCACATATGTGCAGTGTGTGTGCTTTTACTCGGAAGAGAAAACACTCCCGGCTTAGTGCTTTGTTCGTGTCTCTGTTCCCTGGTTGGAGACATCGATAGAGTAGTTGAGGCCATTAACTCGATGAAGTTAGCGTTTCTATATCTAAGTTTGTATCTATCCGGACTGAGCTGATAGCAATAATAATTATGTCATTCTTTCTGATGGAAACTACTCTCAGGCTAGAGGTTCCTGGCTCAACCCATTAATGGAGATATTGCATCACGAACTCTGTGTACTTTTTATTTCCCTCAGTAGAAAGTTGTTCCTTTCTACTGTTGCGACATTCTTACATGAAAGTGTGGGTTGCTGCAGTGATTTAAGGTAATTTGTTGAAAAATTGTGTCATAAAAATAAACTAGTGGTGGGAATCGATTAAAATTTTTAACCAAACTTGCAATCAACAACTGTGGACAAAATAAGACACATTTTTCAATTCAAAAATCATTTTTACTGCTAAATTATTGAATAAATAAACATATGAGGTCAATAACAAAGATATTAGTTATTGTAACCATCAGATTGGTGCAAAGTACTATTATACCCATACAACGTTCCCATGTTGCTGCTGCTACATGTTTAGCATTGAGATGCTATTTTAGGCTTGAATAGCTTTGCTAATTCCTGTTAGCGCAACTTGAAAACAACAACAGCATTTTACAGCATCCCATCAGATCATTTTTCTGAATTAAAAATGAAGCCTTATTGGGCCAAAAGAAGCTGCTCTTTGTTCCATCGCTGCTGTTTGCGGATGTTGGTTGTGCATCAAATTCACGGGTGTACCAGAAACGTGCAACAAAGGTTCCAGCTCTGAATTTTGTAACTAAAAAAAATTCAATTAACTGTGCTAAAATTCTTAATGTGTTAAAATCTGTAGAATTAGTAAATCAAAATGTATGTATTAAAGTCCCTAAAATAAACTGAATTGTGCTGAATAGCAAATTTAAATACAGTGAATCCTCTGTTTTGTGTAAAGTGCTGAGAAACGCAACTGTGTAACTTAACTGTAATCCTCCAAAGCAAACACACTAAACTTTCTGAATCCGGACATCCTGCCTCACCAGTTTTAATCTTTAAAAGCAACATTACTTTATACAGATCTGTGTCCATTAACAGAAACGTCTGGGACAATCGGAAGCAGCCAGTAATGTCTGCAGAGACTGGTACAGTTCACAACTTTGCTCCGCTCAGTGGATAAAGCACTGTGGAGAATCTCCACCTGACTCTTTTTACTGCCGTTAACCTTTGCCTGATTAAGTGAGCAGAAGACGCCCGTCACCAGAGCCACTTCACACCAAAACGAGCCGTCAGTCGGTCGGGCTCACAGCTGAACACTGAGACTCCTAACGAGCCGCTGAGACGCCTGCTGCCGCCACGTCAGGTTGGGGTAATTTATCTCCGCCGCTCAGTATTTAGGCAACATGATAATTTCACCTGTCCCTCACCAGGCGAGACAGATTAGGATAACGAGGTTACACCTTATTGGCATAGGGCAAAAATGAAGCCAAACGAGATTAGAATCGAGTGCAGAGGAAAAGTGATCCACCGTTCTCTGGAAAGAAGAGCGACTCCTGGCCTGTAATAGCACCGCTGCGGTCGCAGTGGAGACCCACTTCTTGGTGCTTAAGCTAAAAAGGCCAGACTGGACCGCCCTTAATTACTATGAACTTATTGATTAGCTCAAGAGTGCAGAATATGTAAGGCCGCATGGGCTGACAGGTAAAACGATGAGAGAGAAACTATCCAGACTCAGGTATCTGAGCTAATATGAGTTGAAAAGTTCGTTTAAAGGATAATAATTTGATTAATTCACATCAAAACATGTACAGTAGAGGTTATTCACCATCAGAGTTGAAATGATCTTGCACTGCTAAAGTTACATGGAATTATTACAGACACTGAGAATGCTTCTAAGGGACCTTTCTTCCAGTTAAAACTGCTTTTTCTTTCCACTATCACCATATACTTGTTAAGGAGGAGGGATTGCTGCAAAGTGAATAAATATCTTTTTGGCAATACAGTGGACCCCTGCCTATTTGTGGATTTTTTGTGTAACTTAACTCCAAATCATTCATAGAAAAATCACCTATTTCAAACAATTTTTTTTTCTTAAATACATATTTTAAAGTATGTATGTATATATTTAGACATATGTGTTTGGTGAGTCCATGGCAAAAAATCCAGATGAAATGGAAAATTAATGAACCTTTGTCCTTTTTTCTTTTATTTAATAATGAGGGTCCATCTGAAAACATAGTACGAGTTTATGGGGTTGGAGTTCATAAGTTTTGTTTTTTTTTTCCTTCTCCTTTTTGAGCATATTAAGATTATTATGGTACAAAAGTATGTGTCTTTTGCATTCTTTGTTTATGTCTATGCTACTTTATACTGCTACCATATTAGAAATAAATAAAATAAAATAAATAAATAAAAATCCTGCTCGTGAAGCTGAAATGCCACGTGGCACGACATTGGCTAGTGTTTCCAAACAGACCAGCCAATCCAGGAGCTCGATTCATTTTCCCTGATGCTGATTGGCTGTACCCAGAGTTTAGGCTGTGGATGTTTTATTTGCAGCTCTGTCTTAATGTTTAACACAGTTCTAGGATTCCATCAACCGTGTCCAAGTTCCTGATCAAAAAGTGGATCTTTACTCCAACCTAGCAAAGATTAGCTGCTAACTGTACCAGTTATTTTGCCAGATTTGGTGTCTGACCTCTGGAAACATAAAAACCACCATTAGCAGTTTGGAACAGCAACTGGTTTAAGGGGGGAAAACCCTAAAACAATACGTGGTTACTGGTTTTACTGGGGATTTTTTCACTTCTTTTAGGGATAAACTAAGATACTGCTAGCGTCATTTGAGCAACAATTTTCTGTTTTTATCCAAACCAGAACAACACGCTCAGACCACCTTAAAACTCATATCAAATCATATATTATTTTTCAATTTTAGAGTTCTCAGTAAGAACTGAAAATAATTCATATCGAATATGTTCCACCAAACTGAACATTAAAAGTAAAATGTTCCAATAAAAGCAGTTTATTTACCTCACTGTTGGACAGCTGGTACCAGGGTTGTTTGCCATAGGTGAAGATTTCCCAAAGAACGACTCCGAAGCTCCAGATGTCGCTCTCCGTTGTAAACTTCCTGTACATGATGCTCTCCGGGGGCATCCAGCGGATCGGAAGCATCGTACGTCCACCAACCTGAGGATGAGGACGTCCATCCAACAAAACACTTAACCACATAGAAGAAATATAATAGGAACCAGCTAAAATGTTGGCGGACCTCCAGACACGTACCCGGTAGTAGTCTGTGCTGTAGATGTCTCTGGACATACCGAAGTCTCCGATTTTCACCACCAGGCCTTCTCCCACCAGACAATTGCGTGTGGCCAGGTCGCGGTGGACGAAGTGCAGCGACGCCAGGTAAACCATGCCTGAGGCGATCTGGGCGGCGATCTGCAGCATCTGGGGCAGAGTCAGCTGGCCCAACGGGGGCAACTTGGACTCCTCCAGGATACGAGCGTCCGGCCCGTGAGCTCTGTGGGGGAAACGCAGAAGACAGGTTCTGGTTATTGTTATTGGTATGTTAGTTGTTTAAATTGGCAGTATTCAGTTGCTATATAAATGCTATTTATATCAAATATGACTTAAAAGAAATTTGACTTTGTAATTTAGTGCCTTAAAATTGGATCTGAAACTCCTCCTTCAGGAAGTCATCACAGCCTCACTCGTCTATTAACCCTTTAACAATGTTTTTTTTAATCAGAGTTTTACTGATTAGTAGCTCGTATAATGCCACCAGTGCTTGCTAATTGCTTTAGGCTAGTCTGAAGGAGCTGAATGGTGGAGCTGCTTCATTTCATTTGAAAAAGGTGAAGGGGACAACTTCACTCAGCTTCATGGATGAGTAATAAGTGAACCGTTTTTTTAAAAGATTTACAATAATTTAGATAAAATGAAATATTTTAGATTATTCACACAAAGAATGAAGTTTTAAACCCTTTATTGCCATTAATTATGAGGATTTTCTGCCTACAGCTCAAGAAAACACAACATTTAAGAATATCATAAGAAATACTGCTTAAAGGTTGTTCCTTTCAAAATCTGACAAACGAACCTCAGCTGTTCTTCAATGCACGTTGGAAACCTGTATATTAAAACACATAATAGCTACAGTTTTATGTTTGTATTTTAAGAGCGGAACATGAGAGCCGTAATAAATGCAGACAAGGTCATGTGGGCCCACATGGCTGAAGAACCTGCAGGTCCTTGTAATGATTCATCTGCTATTGGCTGTTTATGATTATCAAAACACTCAGATTGGCCTCTCAGCGTATTTGTAATTACGGCACCAACCTTGGGTCACCTGAGGGACAATGACCTCAGCGAGCAATCTGCAGATTGAACACTTTCAGCCACATCCAGTCCGAGCCCCCGGAGCGCAACAGGCGTGGTCGGCACCACCGCGCCACAATAAAGCCATTTAAAGCCGACGCTTAATAGAAAACACGAGGCTTGTAATACGCCCACAATTGATTTGCAATAATGTAATTCAGAGATGCAGAGCACATTAACGCGCTGTTGTTTCTGCGGATCATGAACACCCACTCTGACATCCAACTGGCTAAATGAGCAAATCACAGCTGATGTGTCTCCATGTGTCATCCATCCATCCTAATCTCTCTCCTCTCCATATTACAAAGGAAGTTGTCTATACAATCACTATTAGTTTAAAAGGCAGGTGGCAGGGTGGGAAAGCAGCTGCACCGTGGGGGCTCTCAAAGAACTCACCCACTCTGTTTTCTGGAAATGTGATTTCGAACCGTCCCTGAACATATATCTCAGAAAAAGCCTGTGTGAATGCACACACACGTGTTTTGTTTTTTTTTTTGAATGGAGGGGTGGTGTGTGTGTTTTCATTTCCAGTCTGTCTCCTGTGCAGGACACCCGGCGATCTGTTTTAACTCCGTCTGCTCCGATACTTTCTCAGATTGTTTCCAAGGTGCCAACCGAGCTCTGATTGGTTCACTTCCCTTCAAGCCCTTCTGTTGCTTTCTAAACCATTTATCAACATTTTTTAAATTTACGCTTTTCTGTCAGTATGTAAAACAGCAAAAAGTCATTTTGTATATGACCCCTTAGAAAATGAACCACTTCAACTACAGCAGACTTTCCTGCTTTTGCTCTAATGTTATGTTTTTTATCAGTTTTTTTAATACAGAAAAATTTCCTAAAGATTAAAGTCTATCATTTTTATTAATACTATCTCGCTAATAATGAAGCTGCCCTGAGCCTTGACTTGTTCTGAATCCCATCTTGGAGCTTCCGGTTTATTTAGCTCACATATTATGCAACCCAACATGAATCGAGCTGATAAAATGATATTCCCTCACTCTATCCTTGAAGCATAAACTAACTGAGTCTAATTATTGCAAAAGATGCAGAGGAGTTAAGATCTTTCTGGGCTTTGACTGACCTTCCTTCCATCCAGAACTTGTACAGTTCTTGGGTCGAGAAAAAGGCAGATACCATTTCTGCAGATCCCACACATCCTAGACACAGTTTAGACGTTTAGCTTCAGGTGGAACTACAGAGACAGTTTCCCCCATAAACACAATAAAACCTAATGAAAATATAACAGCCTGTGAAGCCACCAACTCTTCTGGAAACTAAGAAAAACACTTTTGCACAATCACAACAATCCTTCTCTATTTCTTTCTTTTTAGAAAAAATAACGTCTGCACATACAAACATGGTCACTTAAACCTAATTTTCATTTTGATTAAAGATTTATATTTACGCTTTATGGATGTACACTGTGAGTGCTTGATAACTGAAGAGAAATTTCTTTTTTTGTGTAAAAAATCTTAACCAATAAAGCTGATTCTGATTAATCAAACACAACATATGCTTTTATCTATAAATAATCAATCATCTTTTAATTCCTTTAGTTTCTCCTAAATTCAAAACTTTTCTACCTGGAGCAGTGTTTTTTCTTTTATTTTACACATTACAAAGAAAAGATTTAAATTGGTTAAAAGCAAAATCAGCAGGTTAGAAAAAAACTCATAAATGACATTTTTCTTACTTTATTTTATTGAAATGTGGCCTGAGTTAAGCAGTAAAGTGAATTTTGATTGAAAACGAACAAAGCAAAATAACAGGATTTGCACAAAGACCAGTGGGAATGTTTTTTCCACAAATGTGCCAAACAAAATCTTTGTTTTCCCCAAAAACATTTCCGAAATTCATAAAGATTAAGCTTCAGAAGAATCACAAATCTGATGAAAACAAAAGAAAAAAAATGAACTTGTAATTTTTTTTTCCTTTTAGAGAATTTTACTTAAAACTATTCTGGGTCATCTGCCAGTATTTGGCATATCTTCATTGCTAAAACACAAAATTGACACAAATTCAGATTCAAACACAAATTAGCCTGGTTCTATCTTGTATATTTGTTAGATTTTCAGTCTTAATATAAGATCAATGAGCCTATTTCGTCAGATTTAACTAAAAAAACTGAAAAAGATGAACGAATGTCCAGTTTTTCCTCCATCAAATCCGGATGTCAAGAATAAAATAACAGTAAGTAGATGCTTCTGTTCAAGGATTTAAAAATAAGACAGAGGTTGTGTCTACTGTTTAAGAAAAATCTGAATATTACAAAAAAAAAAAAATATATGGAAAAACCTTCATCGCATATTTCTCAGCATTTCTGAGTGGCTTTTTGGCAACTTTTAAAGCAGCTATTTTTATTGTTGAGAATAAGACGAAATGCAGAGAATTTCATTTGAGAGACGCGGTCAGAGGGAACCTGAGTGGATCCACGCCAGCGTGTGTCCTGCCATTACCTGCAGGAGAGTCTCAATGCATGAATCACATACATTAGAGCTGTGAAGGCTTGATATGTTAATGGAGCTGGTGTGTGATATAGTGATAAGTTGACAGGGAAAAATAAGAGCTAGAAACCAGAGAGCTTCAACTTTTGAAACGGCAACAAGAGCACAGAAAATACAATTTATAGGAAAGTCCTTTTGCAATTGCGCCTAAATGAACCTTCTGTAGCAATTAACAAGAAGTGAACAGCCTTTGGGAAGATGTGAAAATTAAACCTCTATTCAGACAAATCTACTTTTAATCTAGAAGTCTTATTTACAGACAAAGCAAATCAGCCGTTTGACCGTTTGCAGAGAAGAAAAGAATCAGTTTGAAAAGCTCAGCAGCTGGAAAGCGGAAACAGCCTTCAGTAAAATTTTAAACAATCTCCTCATTTCCTCTAAAATTAAAGTTGTGTATTTATCTTTTTTTTTAACCTGGAAATTTAGAGCAAATATCAAGTGGATTCAAAATAAAAAATGAGCTAATATTTCACTTTGTGATTATGTTACAGTGTATCAACCATGTTGATACACTAGTGTAATAATTAACAGACACTGGTGATATTTTAGAATTAGTTTTATTTTTTATTTTTAAACAATAAAACAAACATCGTAATTTTCCATTTAGATATAGATTAAAATTGACAAAAACAGGCTTTATTTTCTGCTTCCACTCATTTGGTCTTACTGCACTTGTTTGTTTTAATCTGTATTATTATGAAATGAAATGTTTGATTTTTACTATTTTGCACGCAGAATATAATCCTACTGAATTAAAGTGAAATTAGGAACCTCTGAACCAGTCTGCAGATCACAAAGGAAGGACTTCAAAAGCCTGTATTTTATTGAAAAGTGTGGAAACACCTGTATGTTAAAGCTAATGCATAAAATGTAATATTAAAAACAGCAGAAAAAAGTAACTTTACTGTTGAAACTAATTTATTCTGTTTCTTTTCTGCTTCAACGCTTCAAAATGTTAGGACCAAATGATCCACTATGAGTCTATTAGTTATGTTTTGTGTGAAAAAGTCCATTGATCAGATAGAAAACATTCAACCTCACAGCTACACAAGATTCTTTTGAGCTTTTTTTCCCCTAAAGATTACAGTTAGGGGACTAATTTCTTCTTCATTCATTTAGCAACATTATTATTCCACCAATCCGCTCAGCCTTGCTGTACATGATGAAAGGCATGATGGCTGTGTTCCACTTAGCTGCTTCACATTCAGGCTCCTGTATTGTGAGAGCAGACTTACTGCTGGGAAACGTTCCTACTGTGCTTTTCCTACTCCGACACATTTGCCATGAAGGCGTTGATGCTGCCTTTCACCCAATACTTTTAGGGGTCTACCATTAAGCAGCATGAGGACCAACAGTTTGAGCGGCGGAGACTCGGCGGCCCACTGCAGAGGCGGGGTGTGTGGTCTTGTACGTACCGAAGGAAGCGGTTGAGGTCTCCGTGTCTCATGTACTCGAACACCATGGCCAGCGGCTCGCCGTCTGTGCACACGCCGTAGAAACGCACGATGTGCTGATGCTGGAGGACCGTCAGCAGCTCGGCCTCCCGCTGGAAGTCCTGCCGCGTCGACTCGTTGGCATCCTTCAGAGTCTGTGAACAAGCAACGGTTGCACCAAAATAAGACGCTTTCTGTTGCATCATAGCATTACTTGACCTTTTGCACTTATGGGATCGTTTCTTTGAGGGTGTTTTTTCAAATACTATTAAATAACACGGGCCTGCGAATGTGTTTGGTTAGTTTAAGCATTTTTTCTTTGTGTTTTTGTGCAATATCTGAATAAATTGTCACAGATAAACAAATACACTTACAAGGTCATTGGAAGATAAGCTGACTTTTGTGAATTCAGTTATGAGAAAGATATTATAGACAAATGAACACACGGCTTCTATCACATTTAGTATGAATAATAGCAATTTTAGGATTTTACTATGCGTTTAAAATGCTGCAAGGTAACTTGAAAATTATAATTTTTCAGTGAAATTATAATAAAAATGTGTAAAAACATGCCACAAATCAGTGATGGGGTTTTAGGCATCATACCAAAGGAAGTCCAAAGAAAAAATAAATTAGCAACAAAATGTCAAGTGTTTGTTGAAGCGCTTTAATTTCTTATGATTTATATAAATGTGAGCTGTGTAGTTTTTATTTGAAAGCTCAGGTGGGGTACACAGCTCTGGAGAATATTTTGATTTGTTTTACTTTGGGATTCCTCAAGGCTTTGTTACTGGAACACTTTCACTTTATTATCTGATCATGAGCAAAACGGTTTGGGAATTAATAAAAGAAACTAACAAAGTTTAAATTCTGCTTAAAATTTGTGATCTACGGTCAGAACTGGGTCTACGGTGGAAAACTAACATATTTCAATTTCACCGCTGCTTGACTTATTTTGATATGATTTGTTGAAAATACGTTTCTGTTCTTTGTACTGTTTTTCATCATAACTTGTCCTGTTTCTGAGCCAAGAAAGCTTTTAATAAAATAATTAAAATATTTTAAAAAAGTAGTTAAAAGATTTGTCTTATAAGAAGAAATGCAGTCTGAACGTTAAAGGAACGTTCCCAGAACGACGCCTTTTAACGCCTTGGCGAAGATGAGTAACGATGTATTGTAAGAGCTTACGTGTGTGATTAATGCACTGATAAATGTGAGCAGATGCATATTCCATCATCTCCTTGTATAAATTTTTCCCTCTGTGGTTTTCATTAACCTGGTGTAACATGAGCTGGGTGTAAAACCACCTGACAGCCTTTTAACAACGATGGCTCACTCTAAAACCACGAAGTATTATTCCAACAATGCAGGAGGAGTTAAAGTCGACTTTTATTGGGTGTTATTTTATTTATTTGTCAGTACGTAGAGAAGTTATGTACTTATCTGCATATATGAGAAGATATTGGGAACTTTTGTTCAAAATGTTCTACAATGCATGATGACTCTTTTTTATTTTTTATTTATTTTCTCCAACATTTTAAAAGTTTGCTGAAAATTTGCGTGACAACTGAATGGAAACATATGACAGTATAAACTTCTTAACGAAGGGCCTGACTGTAAACGTGAAGACGTTCAGCTTTTATCATGTGGCTATTTCAGAGAAGCTAACAGAAAAGAGCCTTTATGTAGCGTCACATTTATACTCCAGGAAAACTGGAAAAGATGGGATTACTGTTAAGAAATTGCTAGACATTTTGATCAATTTATTAAAAAATAAAAAAAGCTTCCATGTATTTTCTTTCAGGTCTGGAAGAAAACAACTGCACTTTTGCTTCAATAATCCTCTGAACCAGGGGTGCCATTTACAGGAGAATCAGGACTTCTGAACACCAACTGTAACTTTGTTGCAGCAGGAATAGAAACTTTCTGTTTTCTTTACCACAAACAGCCTCTTTACCGGCGACTCCTCTGCTCGGACCACATGCTAACGGCTGACATTTTCACTGCTGCTGCAGATGTTTAGAGCACATTAGCTGTTAAATTGCCTCTGAAGTGGCGTAGGGGACGATGTAGGATTTCCTCACCTTAATGGCAACCAGCATCTTGTCGCTGTCGGGGCTGAGGTTCGCACACTCTGCCAGGTAGACTTTGCCGAAAGCTCCTTCACCTAGCTCCCACTTCAACACAATGTCCTGCCGCTTAATGTGCTGCACACCTGCAACAACAAGAAAAGGACACAGCTGTGAGGGAGCCGTTGCTGAGATCTGTTGGTCCAAGCCAGAGCAAGTTTTTGTGAGTTACACTCTCGCTACAGCCTGGAGCTGATCTGTCCGAATATTTTCAAACTTGCTTATCCTAACGGGATAGAAGTACCAATGTATCCCCCAATTGTTCTTATACGTTTATCATCTTTAAATGTTTCAAATTATGAAATTAATTTTAATATTAGATAAAGATAAGTAAATTTGTTTACAATTGATGATTTAATTTATTAGGGGATAAAAACTGATCCAAACCAACCAAGTCTTGTGTGAATAACTTGAATGTTTGTCCCACCTTACCAGCAACAACTTCCTTCAAGCATTTCTGAGATCTGGAAATTAGTTTTTAGATCATTTGGGGATTTTTTTTACCTGCTCTTCTTTGCAAAATTGTTTAAAGTCAATAACACTGTAGGGTTTTTGAGCAGGATTGAGCAGTTTAGGGTATTTCCACACTGGATTTCCAATCCAATCCTGGGGAAGCCAAATGTTACCACTGAAGCAGACAGGTCCAGTCTTTCACACCCAGCCCAAGTTAAAACATACCACAGGCAACTAATGATCAAATATCAAATTATCGGAGAAGTAATCAGTAACATAGCAAGCTAGCAAGCTAAATATCAAGGTTTCAGCTAAGTATTTAGTTAGCATACCAAATATTTAAATTCAAAATAAATATTTAGTTGGCTAGCTAAATATTTAGTTTCAAACTAAATATGTGTTTAGCAAGCTAAATATTTAGTTGATATGCAAAAATAGGTTGCCAATAACCAGAAGTGGACTATCAAAGTAAAGCTTGGATCTTGCGAATCTTTAATTAAACTCCTGCTACTGTGACTGATACACTTCATCACTGCTTCTTTTCCTCTCAACAATTACAACATCTCACTGTAAAACGTAGGATGAGCCGCTTAAATGGCCATACAGACGTTTACCAACGGATTTAGAGCAACAGGAGTTTATGTAGAGGTTCGCAAGACCCAGCTTTTATTTTGATAGTGCAATTTTGGTTATTGGTATGTGAATTTGCACATTTGTTAAATATTTACCAAATATGTTAGCAGTTAAATATTTCGTTTGGAGCTAGATATTTTGTTTGTGAACTAACTGTTAACATATTAGTAGAACTGAATAGGCAGCAGTCTAAGCAAAGAGGTCCAACTTCTCTCTGACCAGTCACTTGCTCTCCAGCTCTTGAGCTGATCAAATTTATGTCCACTTCATTATTTCACTCACATTTGGCTACTAATCACCACCCTAAACACATTTTAGAACTGATAGCATTTTGTTGCCGCTTGTCCATGTTAGTTAACAAAGGACATCGTGAGTAAAAGGGATGAGGGTGTTTTTTCATTTCAAGTCTGAGAAGGATTTTTTTTTTTTCAACATTTTGACTCATTATTTCTTCTGAAATATAAGCAGATTGCATTGAGAGTGCTCTCACAGTGAGACAAAAACACACCTTGAGAATCCATCTAAAAACCTTCTAAATATCTCAGAAACTATTTACTAATGAATTAAACAGAATTCTAATAAGAGCGGATGTATATAACAGTTACGGAGCATAAATTGCACTTACACATGTCTTTGTCCTTGATGATGCCACAGAAGTACTGCGGGTTCTCCACAAAACTTGATAAACCAGAGTCTTCGTCAGAGGAAGGCGGGCTGGTCCCGAAATTCATGAAGCGGAGTGAGACGGCCAGGTCATCCTCCTTACCGAGAACTGATGAGCCTAATGAAACACAAGAGAAGAGCATGGCTGACGGATACATGACACCTAATCAGTCTCCAACCTCTTTTGATTGCAGCAGCCAACAAAAGAAGCAATTCTGGCCCAATTTGTCCCTTCTGAAGGACAAACATACTCCACTACCAACTTGGCGGCCCTATTGTTGGTACCATGGTGACAGATGATGACAAGCTCTAATAATCACCATCATCAACCATGCAGCAATCAGGCCACATTGAACTGGGGGAAAAAATGACCATACAGGAAGCCTGTATGGTTAGCAACACCTGACTATGGCAAAGTATTAAAAGCCAAACAAGTGGGACCCAAATTGTGAAATCCACTCAGCAAGGCAAACCACAGAACCCCCAGAGTCCAAAACAGAAGAAAATGGAACAACAACGAGGGAGCCCAGAGGAGATGGAGGGAAGGAAAGAGGGAGCACGGTCCACTTAGGCAATCAGGCACACTTAGGAGCTCTGAGCGAGGAGGGAAAAGGGTGGAGTGTCCACACGGAGCTAGCTTTTCCTCCATCCATCCATCCATCCATCAATCTGTCCATCCATCGTTTTTAATGGCTCTCACCACGTGGCGGTGGGCAGCGGAGGTCTTCGCTGTAATTAAGGCACTTTGCCCAACAAACAAACAGCAGCTGCCTGTGTGCAAAGTTACATCACAGTGCAAGGCTGTATTAGTCCATTACGTCCCAAAAAACACAACCGTCTCCGATTCCAAACTGTAGTTTTGTAGAAACTCTGAGAAAAAAACCTGAGGAAAAATTTTAACTTTAATGAACGAGAACAATTTTAATTTTAATGGCAATAGAACGAGACTTTTTTTTTATGTTTCACAAAATTTCATAAATCTGGTCACTGATCAAAAATTAAACATTGAATTTATGAATTATGCATTTTAGGAAATTATAACATTGACTTATTGTAAAAAATATATATATATTTTTTTAAGATGGCCGTGTATGTTTATGTGCTTTGGGCTGTTTTTGGAAGCAGTAGAGAAACAAATGGAAGTACATAATATGAATTTTGCATAACAGATCCCCTTTAAGGTGTCAACATGTGGTTTTGCTGTCTTGCAATTTAAAGAACCCACTTACGGTGAATACCAAATTTGGTTTGCTGACCACACTTGTTAATGATCAAAACTGTGATGAGCAGAAAGATGCAGGTGAACACAGCGAGGCCCACAGCAACAGACACCTGCCAAACACACAAGTTAAATAAAATAAACTGGCCTGGTCTAAATCAAAAAAGACTCTTAGATTCTCAGCGAACATGATGGTGACACGTACCACAAACACCCGACTCTCTGAATTCTCTGTAACGTCCACGATCGGTTTGTTTGATGGACCTGAGAGATAAAATACGCAGGAAGTTAATACTGAGAAGACATACAGAAATTATAAGGAGTCATAGTCAGTTGAGAACTTACTTGGATACCCATTAGAGACTAGCATGAGGGATACAAGAGAATATAAAACATATTTAATGCAAAATAAACTTAGACTGGTAGACCAAAAACAAAAAGAAAACTCAATAAATGGTGTTTTAGTTGGAGGCACAAGATTAAAGCAAATCTATGAATATGTGTGATGCTGATTATCTAGTTTTTGTTTGACTCTAATACAGCTGTTAGTTCAGATCGATCATCAGTCACTTTTTTTTTTTACAGGAACTCACCTATAATGATCCCCTCAGGATCACCTTTATCAAAAGGATTTTCCATAAACATCCCGAAAGCCGTGGCATTTTCCCCTCCGAGCTCGTTCACCGCGACCAGAGTGTAGTTTCCGTTGTTCATGTGGGTCGGCTTGTTTAAGGTTAGGCAGCCATGCTTGACTGACCCGTCGTTCGAGTCCGAGATGAACTGTATGAAGATGAAGTTGTTTTTTCTGTACGGCTTTCCATTGAAGAACCAGGAGATGTTCGTGTCAGGATTCCCGTCCACAGCGAACGGGAAGCACCAGTGGTGGTGTTTCACGGCGTCCTTGAAGAAGATGATTTTGGCTGGAACTGCATGTTTGGGGGTTCAGATGAGGTAGGAGACAGAAATAAATTTTACAATTACTTTTATCCACTCTCATTTCTTTATATTTTAAGTCATTTTGAAAGAATTTGTGCAACACTTTTCCAGATTTCCTGATGACGTTTCATGGTTATATTTGGACTTAGAATGTTCTGGCTCTTTAGTTGGTGCAAGATTATTTTTAGATTATCAGAGTTTTCCGTTTGTTAAGCAAAGAGACGCTCTCTAAAACCCCTATTCCAATAGTTCAACCTCCATTTATATGAATTAAGACTGTGGGAACAGTCTTAGCAGTAAGCTAATGTACAGTTTTCTTCTTGATATTTATTGGCAGTTGTCAAAAAACGTGAAGTAGCACTACCGCCACCTACAGGTACAGACAACATGTAGTCTTCGTTACAGGATACAGCCAATCAAAGCTAGTAGGGGAGGGATGCCATTCTGGATTGGCTGCTTGGCAGCTTAAGTGGCATTTTGACTTCCTATGTCAGTTTCATAAGTTAAATTTTCTATTGAATATTTTAAATATGCTTTATAAAAAGAATTCTGCAAATACACAACTTTTCTGCAACTAACTTAAAGTTACGATGGATAGAAAAATATTGAACCATGAATGGGGCAGAAAGTGAACTGTATAGCTAAATTAACAGTGGAGAATAAAACATTAAAATGTATTAAAATTCAGAATGATTGTCCTTTCAAATGCCTGAAATCAAATAGTTTACTGAGCTTAATATCAATCCCGGATGTCAAGGTTGTTTATGGCGAATTTACACAAAAAGTAGAATTTCACCTTGAGGCGGTTTGTTGCAAAAAATGTCGCAAATGCATTTTTTTTTTTTAAATATACCAATTATTACTCAATTTCAAAGTAAAAAAAAAAAACACAGTTGAAATCTTGTTGAGTTCCTCAGTTCCTGATTCAGGTTTCCAGATATAACTGGATACCAGAATTTTCATCTGCTGTAAATTTAGTCACTGATACAAACAGTTGCACAGAGCTGCAAATGTTTCCATTACTTTGTCATCCAGAACACAGTTGCATGCTGTACGTTCCCTCTGAGTTTCCGTAAATCAATGCTCTCCATCTGAACTGCAAACCTTTGACGACCTACCATGAATAATAAATCCTGGTCGTCGTCGTGCTCCCAACCACAAGAACTACCTGGAAGCTCTATGTCTATGTCTCCTGGACATGAAGTTACAGGAAATGGCCCCATTTAGATCGAACGCAACCCTCAAGTGCAGAGACCCTTCACTCCGCCCTGGAGATTGTGCTGCTCTTAACCTGCAACTCTGACCCGGAAAGTGCTGTTAAAAGGGGGATACTGGCCCGGGTGCCCCTTTACTTTACTGCACTACAGTGGAAATTACTGCTGTTTATCATATTTGACTAATCATTCACTGGCAGTCTCTTCTGATCTTAAGCTACAGGGGTTAAAATAAAGGCTATTATTATATTTAATTTAGCTGCTGCTTGTCGCACCTCATTTCAGATTTAGACAATGAGCTAATTTAGATGTGCCACAATTAATTCTGGAAAAGTTCCTGTCACAGTTAGCACGACTGACTCACTTCAATCTTTGCTCATGTCAACTTTTCATCACCGTTTTTTTTTTTTTTTTTTTTTTCATTTTCACATTTACAATATTTCAGCTTAAAACATACAGCAACAGTGACGACACCAGCTCACTAGCAGGAGTTTATATAGAGGTTTGTAAGACGCAGCTTTATTTTTGAGAACACGCTTCCATTTATCAGCAAGTGAATTTTTGTACATTATCTACACATTTACCTCTGAGCTAAATATTTAATTTGAAGCTAAATATGTTGCTTAACAACACATATTTAGATAAATATGTATAGGTAAATATTCAGTTTGGACCTAAATATTTAGTTTCTTGACTAAATATTTATTTTGAAGCTAAACATTCAACTAGCCAAATATTCAGTTTGGACCTAAATATTTAGCTTGTTAACCAAATATTTAGTTAGCAGCTAAATCTTTAGATTGTCAGCTAAATATTTAGTTTGTAGTTTAAATATGTAGCCTGGGCTGCTAAGTAAACTAGTAGTTTGTAGCTAAGTATTTGCTTTGCAAATAAAACATTTAACTTGCTCAATAAATATTTAACTTTAAACTTACTAATTGAATGAATAGCATGGTGAAAATATTCCCCTGTCCATTTTTTCCTCTTAGGACAAATAACCCAAATTATTGCTCTTAACTTCTTAATGTGAACAATGTCAACAGACTCATATTTTTACACCAATTGGTTTCCTGCCACAGAATTCAAACATTCTGTATAGTTGAGGTCATTTCTTTAGGAATGAGATTCCAGAATCAAGATTGTATCCTTCTTTATGTATTCTTCCACGTTGTGAAACCTGGACCAGCACCGTGAACCAGGGAAACGGACCCACAGCTGCTAAACTGACGTCTTAGGTCTGAAGGCCTCACTTTTATTATTACTGCCTAACAGTTCAATCTTTGTCTCTTCTGACCGTAAACTTTTTGCCCAGAGGGCATCTAGCTCGCCCACAAGGGCAGATCTTTCTTGGTGGGCAACCACTCAGACTGAATATCCAGTCAGAATAGCATCAGAAAGTCTTAGAGTGCCACAAAAAGCATGTATTTCTGGAAAGACCCGCTGTGGGATATTTTACCAGTCATTTGTGGCAGATGTTTGCATACATTTGACCTTGTAAGCATAAATTTCACTCCATATTATAACTAAATCAAACTTGTTTTTTAAAAATCATGAAAGTTAGATGCTGCATAATCCTTCCAAACTGATAAGATGTAGCACAAATAATAAAAACTCTAAAATGATTATATTTGTGTCCATAGTAAGTTTGTGTTAATTCCATGCTTTGAAAATGACGCTGCAACTTGGCTGATTCAGAGCAGGGATGCTATGGAAAGAAAGCCACATGTGTAGCATGAATCAATGGCATGAGGAGCCACTCAGCAATAAACTCCCACTGTTCTGGGAGGTAATTAGAAGTAATTAAAGGGCCAGCGGTTAACGAGTGTCTGTCCACCATTGGGGTTGATGTTGATGGATTAGCAGCACTAACGCATTTACAGACTGCCAATCACCATGGAAGAAGCGGTTTTCCGGAGTTGGGAGGGAAAGGTCCATTAGCACCAGCTTAAATCAGATCTGAGGGCGCGTTATCCGCCCCATTTTCCTGATGTTCATTATCTGTCCCTTGATGCTCATACAGCTGATTGGCGCCCCCGTCGTTTTGGCTTTATTTTCTAATGAGTGTCATTGAGTTGGAGATATATGATATTGTTTGGGCAGTATTTGCAGTAATGTATTGCTAATGCACCTGACTGTCTTCTGTGGGACTACTGGCTGCTGTCGCTCCTTGGTGTTGCTCACCGTTCAGATGCACTAATGCATCTGAAAGCGGAAAGCAGCAACGGACCCTCAGAGTCAAGCTCCATCTGTAATTTAAAAGTGCAGAATAGATAAGGTGGCGGAGCTCTTAAAGAGCAAGATGAGGTAAGTTCACCTTCCTTTGTCCTCTTATTGGATCCCTACATTAAACGCCGCGCTGTACCTGCAGCCCTTCACTCATATTATTTTACCACTTCTCACCAGTCGCCAGTTTGAGTGGCAGAGGACAGAGAGCTCCATTAGAAGCATGGTGCGTATGTACCCATATTTGTAGAGGGGGCATTTAGAAGAAATCAGCGCAGTGCATTTTTCTTTTCTACAACCGTCCACCCTGCCTGCACAACAAAATGATCCCAGTGTGCTCTCGCCCTCGCCTCCATTAAGGCCAGCGACTTGCATTGAGCTCGTGAGCTTTCAGGAGCGCAGCACTTTATTTCGCAGGCACTTACACTCAATGTCCAATTGCACCATCCCCTCGTTGGGCCCAGCTTGGTTCTCGGCCTCACACGTCAGGTTGTGCATGTTGTCCTTGAAGGAGACGTTGGTGAGATGAAGCACCAGAGTTAACACGGAGCCCGTGATTATCTCCTGCAGTAATCAAATGACACAGCGTCATAAAGACATACAGGTCACTTTTAGAGAAATGAAAGTTGTTCAAGAGAAATATTCATATGGAAGTGGTATGTATAAATATGCATATTTAGTTACTGTGAAATTTATTTTGTTACGACAGCAGCAGTAGAAAGAAATTATAATAATCTTTTTCTGCAAATGAATTACAAGACAAATTTTGCTTCTTGGGTCATACCATGTTTTAATATTATTGATTAATAATTATCTTAAACTTTTAAACTGCACCCTCTGCGATTTAAGCCCCAAAACACGACTTCAAGCAATGTTGTTGTTTTGTTTTTCATTAAAGTTAGTACATTTCTATGATTGTAAGTTTGTTATTTTCTACACAATTTGTTTCAAAATGTGGATGTACTGCCCATCTGAAGTCTGTTTTCTTTTGCACATTAATGTTGCCTAACATTGTGCTTCTTTGCATAAAATCTTAAATATGTTTATTCAATTACTTGTGATTGTATGTATTTATTGTTACTGACTTTAAGTATGGTTTTGTCTTTGATGAACTGTATGCAGCCTTGTTCACTTTTCTAAGTCAAATTTTTCCCATCAGTGACCAATTACCTTATCTTATTTTATTAGAAACAGCTTTTGCAACTAATCCTAAATGCACCATTCCTCATTTGCTCTAAAATGTCCAAATACAAGATTTCGTGCAAATTTCTGGAATCGGCTTCACTGAGGGATCATATTTTCTGCACCTTGTATTAGCTACATCCATTCTGATCAGATTAGGTCTGTTCTGGATGATCTAGAGTCCGGATGAGTCTCATAGCATGTACGAGTTCTCTGAATGTTACTTCTGCAGAGACGTTGGGGAAGTCTGTTGGCATAGTTTCTGTGCATCAGGGTTCAGAGTGATGCACAGAAGAACAGCAGTTGCAGCAATGGATGGCAGCTGATCCACTGGGCCTCTTTGAGGGCACATGCAAATCTGTGTGGCTTAGTCATCAGAGAGCATAAAACAGGACTGGCCACATTGGCCTCATGCCAGGGCTTCAACCTCATGAGACCCACAATGGGTTGGCAGCGCCCCAACTACGTGATTTTACTGCTCTTGGCATCAGAGATGATAAATGCAACATGGCTGGTCAATGCTCTGACTTCCCCCGATAAAGAATCACATCATGCAGTTGCAATAAAAAAGCTATCATATTCTTGGTGATAAATTATGCACCTCACTCTCGAGGATCGTGGAGTCCAGCATATGCTGAAGGTAGGGCAAAGAAAGCACAACCCTACTAGTTGCTCCCAGAATTGGATGTGCTGGTTGCTGGGAGACTGGACCAATTTTTTCAGGCTAGATGTACATGCTACCTGTAGCAGCCAAGCTGAAAGTTGGTAGAGGGCAAGAAATGCATTCCACAGATTGCTACAAATTAAAGAAAACATTGTTTCTCTTAGAAGCAGCAATATTGTGGTAGGGCTTGGAAAGCAGCACTGAAAAATCTTCTTTTGACTAACATGAAAGCAGCTGCATCATAATTGGTTAAAATGACATTTTCAGGTATTTAGCCACATTAAATGGAAGTGAAGTTTTCACTTCCAGTTATTCTCTTCAATATTTCACTCCAAAACTGAATTCAACAAAGCTAGCAGTACTTTGCATAAATACAGTCAATGTCCTAAAAATTCCTCCTACCTGGACAGTAAAGTTAGATGCAAGTTCTTTTGTTTGCCACATCACTTTGGGGGTGGGACTTCCTGTCACACGGCATTCAAACATGAGGTTTCCTCCCTCTCTGGTCTTCAGTTGTGGTGGGTAAATGGTCACCTCAGGCAAACCTGGGATCAGCACAGAAAGCAGGATGAGCATGGGTTAGCACTGTCCTGGTAAACTGGCAAATGTTTTGAAATACAAATAGTTAACATTCTCAAGAGTACTGGATTAGGGCTTGTGATTTTAAACGCTGGATGATCAAACCCATCATCAAAGGTTAAATAGCTTCATTACCACATGGTGCAATTACCACAAAGAGAAATGTGAAGCATCAGAACGAAAACACAACTCACTGCAATTATCGATCACCAAAGAACTGAGGGGAAATTCCTCATCGTTGGACAAGCAAAATAGCATTTGGCTGTCGATGTCGCCACGATCCTCGTTCTGCCACTGCTGTATCCAGAAGAGGTCACAGGAGCAGATGAGAGGGTTGTCCCTTAAAATCCTGAAAAATAAAAGCATACGTACAGGTGGTGGCTTTAGATTTGACAAATAACTCTTTAGGATTTAAATTATTCAGGGCAGCAAGAGCTCAAACAACGTTTTCCAGTAACCTCATCCATCCACTCACCCAGATATCCAGCTTCTCCTGGGGAATACCAAGGTATTTACTGATCAGAAGGTCTTTTCAGGAAGACTTGATTCTCTACCAGAGTTTACTGCCAACATACATGCACCCAAAATAAGGCATTCAGGTAGCATCCTAATCAGAACCTCAAACCTCTGTCTATGGAAAGGATGGCTCTAATCTAAGCTCCCATCGAGTGATCATTCTCTGGGTTGAACCTCATGTTGAAGTCTTCCATTCTCTGAGCCATGACCCATAGCTTATGACCACATATAATGGTTACACTACAGCTTAACCAGCATGTTGAGAAGTTTGACTTTTTGCACAACTTTCTTGCTTAATAAAAACTAAGCTGACAAAAAACCTGATCAACACTTTGATTACCAGAGATGAGGCTTCAATCCGACTCACCATCTCCATCCTCCCACCATTTATATAACCAAGACATCAGTATACTGTTCCTCCGCTTGACGTAGAGACTCATGTCCAACTAATAAGGAGCATTCTGCCTTTATCAGCAGAAAGAAAGATGGACAACAGACTGTAATCCATCGATCGAGAACACATTTTCTCTTTGGACTTTTTTGATGAAAGGCGTTTCAAAGAATTCTCCAAACGACAGTTGAACCTCAGATCCAGCAGAAGCAACTATTATCCAATAGTTCAGGTCTTTACGTTGCCTTTTTCATGGCAGTTTGCTCATCCAGTAAAAGAGAGTTTGTGGACTGGTCCTGTGAGTCGGGTGCCAGATTAGATTTTAGAGGTCTTTTTTTTTTTTTTCTATGACCAAAGCAAGAGCTCTGACTTGTTGGTGGGGTTGGATTCTTTTAGGATTCCCCTTCATCACCAAGCCTCTTGTGGTGTTCATAGAGAGGATCTGAAGTTGTAGCTGGTTTGGGAAGTTCTACGTCTCATTTAGTCTTTTTGCAGATGACATAGTTCTGTTAGTATATTTAAGCCATGACCTTCAACATGCACTAGACTGATCTGAAGTGAGATGCCTTTTTATTACTTAATGATTCAAATATCTAATGAACTGGTGACCCGTCCAGGGTGAACCCTGACTCTGCCCCAAAGGCTACTGGAAACAGGCACCAGCTCCCCTCTAATGTTGCATGGACAAGAAGATAAGGACAATGAACGGATGGAAGAAAATCAAAAGAAACGACGTCTTTGGAAATGCCTCATCAACCAGTAATCCCTTAAAAATGACAAGAATGTCTCACTGTTTGGAGGGAAATAAAAAAAAGAGGCATGGATAGTATGGTTGAGTCAATTTTCCATTCACAAGTAATAAATGTTCTTTCTGACACCTTGAGTCAGGTTCAGTTTAACTTTTGCAGAATTTGAAGATGACTCACAGGTTTTGCAGAGGCAGAAAATGAAACACTCTCCAGCTGATGTGCTCCAGAAAGTTCGAAGCCAGGTTCCTGCAAAACAAAACGAAAAAACGCAAAAGCTTTTACAGTTCATTAAACAAAACCGCTGCAAGTCATGATTCTGCCTGCACATATCAGTCATTTCAAAGCGGAACGAGAAAGAAAAGGATCAACTGAAAGATCTTTAGTTTCGTCTTTTTACTTTTTTAACATTTGCTTCCTTGTGGGTTTCGCAAGAAATATAAATTTTTCCAAGAAGACAAACTGAAAGGAGCGAGCTCTGTCTGGTACTGTGTAGGAGTCAAGTCAAGCTGGGAGCTGATTGCTTACCTTCAGAACAATGTGTACCTGCTTTGAATTACACTCAGTGGAAAACGTTAATGCATCCAAATTGGTTCTGATCAATTACCCCAGCAAGTATTTCACACCGACCGGGACCAGCGTTCATGAGCCCACCGCAGCACAACTCTGTTCTCTGCTCAGTGCATTAGGTAATTAGTCCTCAGTCACAAACAGTTCTTGGTAGAGTAATGCTGTTCTGCTGCAGAACTGCATTTGGAAAAAAGTCCACCTCGAACTTTCGCCATGACTCAAATATGTCAGCAATAACGCAATGAACTAAGTTCTGAGTTTGAACATAAAAATTCAAACTTCTGAATACGAATTAAATGCACCAGCAATGTTTATACCTAATACGAATTAATAATGCTGACACTACAGTAGTAAATTCAACATTTCTTACTATTTTACTTCTCAATTTGTTTTGTTAAATCAATAAAGATACAATTGTTTGACATAAAATAGTAATTTAGCTCAAACCAGGTGATTCCAATGAAGTTACAAACTAAAAACTTGTAGTAGAGGATCGACTGAAACTTTTTGTAGGATTTATTTTATTCCTATTTCTGAATTTTTAAGCTAGAATCATATAAAAGCACCCAAGTGTTGCTATTTTTAGCATTGAAAAATATACTAATTATTAAGGCCAAAACATTTGCTTCAAGACTCTTTTACACATTTTAAAAATATAAAATCTGACTGTTTTTTTAAATAAATTGCTTTACAGCTAATTAGGTAAGTTGTCTTCATAATTGTAATTATAACATATTTATCACTGTTTTTGAGTTAAAAAACCTCAACATTTGTCAAGACGGCCAGTGCTTTAAGTCGATAAAAATAAATGCTGGAACATTTATCTTAATGTCAGACAAATAAGGGACAGAAACATGGGTAATATTTTTATATCTATGAAACTGCTGTAAACATCAAAGGAGCTTAAGATCTAATGTTCTTTACAAAAATATGATCAAACTATTATTAAGAGCTCTTAGTGCCTCAATATAATGAGGCACGAAGAGCCTCATTATATTGTAGATACGATATAATCTACAATATAATGATTATATTGTAGATTTCTGTATTTCGGAGAAATACAGAAATACAAGTTCTGTATTTCTCTGATTAATGTAATTATTAAATCTGTCTTCACAAAACAAGCTTGGGGTCTTAGAGTCAGAACATACTATTAAAATATAAATGTTAAAAATGTTAATTTCTCCACATAATATACCTAGTATATAAAACAGTTGTAATAATAAACTTTAAAAAAGATTTTTAAAAAAACACCATGAACTCATTCATTGGTCACCTGCACTAACCTTTCAGTTTAACAGTTTAGTCGTTATTTTTTAATTTCTTGCTTAAGAAATCCAAAATACATTTAGGGTCAGTTACTGAACCTTCATTCTTTACAACACTGTATCCTTAGTTTGCACCTTCAAGTGCTTCAATGGCCCAAAGATTCCAGTGTGAGCTTTTGGAAACATCATATTTGAGTCTGAAAACTTTAAAAAGGAAAGTCTGAAAGACTCCTGCAAGTGGGAAAAATCAAAAAGAAAGAAAAACACTGAAAAATCATTAGAAAACCTGAAATATATAAAAAGAAAATCCAACCGCTTGGAATAAAATTTTTGGACTAAAGTATTTGTCATATATTTGTCTTGCATATACATCATTTTGTTAATATGACGGAAACATTTATTATTGTGCCTCCCTTGTGTTATTACTGACACTATGCCACATATTTTTTGGGTCAATCCCCTCAGGCCACTTAAATATCATCACAGCAGAGCTCAAATAATCCACAGACTTTGAGAGGCTGTAAATAAACCTCCCTCAGAAGATGACAGAAAGCCACACTGGGGAGCGCGCATGGAAACCAATACATAATCACTGTGACAGGGCCAAGGGTTCAATTATTTGTTTTCCTTACTCCCAAAAGTTCATGTCAGACGGGTTAGCCGTTGGGGCTTATCCATTACCGGCTCGATTCCTCCTCAGTCCACAGGGGGAGAGCGGAGCCGGGAATAGCAGCTCGATCTCTTTCAGCCTCATAACAGCAGAAATGTTATCAAATCTGGGCGGTTTGAGGGTAGATCAGCGCAGAAGGAGAAAATGATTTAACCAGCTCAATTTTTTTTTAGCTTGCATTCAGACCTTCCTAATCTTAGAAGTACATCCATCTCAGAAACCCCCACACTCCAGCCAAGCCTAGCTGGCCCCTCTCCCACAGTGAAATATTGATTAAGTGATAATGGACCCTTAGTGGAGTGTATTTATTATGCATCAGTTGTCGATAATCCGCCAAAGTGAGCGAGTAAAAGGTGACTGGTGGATGTCTTCTCCAATTTCTTGAGCATCCCATCCCCTCCCCTGCACCTTTCCGACCATCATATGAAAACCCGCTTGTCTTTCAGAGGAACAGCACTGGACATGTTGCACACGCTCAGTTAAACGATGAGGACAAGATGGTGCCGATAAGCATCAGCTGTTCGGGAATACACCGACCTGATGGTTTCATCTGATATGTTTCAGTGACGATGGGAGGCCAGACGGCTCAGAAGGAAAACAAAAAACAATATTAATGTAGGTTAAAATAAACTGTTTGCTACAGCCAGCAATTTAATAACCTGTTTATTTATTTAGTGATGAGTGGTGTCCTGTATATTTATAACCCATCAGTTTTTTTGTGTTTATCAAGTTTAAAGATCTGAGCTACATAAGAACAAAATGAAGTGAAAGAAAACTGGTGCATGAAAAACATGTTTTCCCATTTCGCTCCCTTTACTTGGATTATCCTGGACGAAAACACCAAAGCTCTAAAAGAAATATTTCTGAGAACCTTAAATATCAAGAAACCATTTTTTTTTACTTAAAGAATTTAAGTTCATAATTTCAGAAGAGCAGACAGACTTAAGAAAATGAATATTTAAGAGGTGACCAGTAGGGATGAACAAGCAGAGCAGCAAGCAGAACAAAAACACTCATCATCAGTGAGGACACTTACACGTACTGCAGCTTCAGGTTGTTTTGGAAAGCATTTGCAGAAATGAACCTCAGTTTGCATGATGTGACGGTTCTGAGAAGGAAAAAAGAGAAAAATAAATATCAAAAGACAATACATGAACTTCAACGATCTAATTTTGGTTTGACCTCATCCAACATTTCGATGGCATTTCAATGTGAATTTAAGTGAATATAGAAGATACTGAGTAAACGTATAAAATCAGTTTTAATAAGAAGCATATATGGTTTCTCAGAGCTGAGAGAGCTGAATATAACTCAGAATTTGACCCTCATTGTTAGTTTGGGGGATAAAACATATACTACTTACAGATTTTTCAGCTCTCTGTAGTTGGCAAGGTTGACCTCTGTTATGTTCTCCAGACCTGCTTGGTTTTCAATGTAGCTAATTAAATGGAAAAAAACACAGGAAGATAGAAAACATGGAGATAAGACACAATTTCTCATGGCCTTAAGCTTTTGTTACTGTTTGGTTAAACTCTTTGCAAATGGGGAAAAAAGAAAACAAGTACAAGACTTAAAAAGTGCAATAATTACATTTTCTTGAGAAGGACAAAGTACTGTACACACTCAACACTAGAGGCTTTTTTGAGTTCAATGTCTAGTTTGGACAAACAACTGAAAAGGTTCACTTCAGAGTTGGAAGAAAATAGGTCAGAGTATAAAAGAAGAGGCAGAAAAATAATACATCACTCTTCTTGGAGGAAGAAAACATATGCATCAAAACCTTAAAGTAAGAGGTTGTTATAAATTACTTCTTTTAAGTTTCAGAAGGAGAAAAATATTGAATCTTGAACAGAAAAGTATTTCTTTCTTGCTCCTGCGCTTATACCAGCAGTGCCCAAAGTTGGCATCCCACATGTTTTAGTTCTCTCCCTGGTGGTAGTACCGACCTTTTCAGCACGTCAATGTCCGAGCCATCATTTGATCCATGTGCGTTAAACTAGAGAACTAAAACATGAAGGATGCCGGCCCTCGAGGACCCACTTTGGGCACCACTGGCTTAAACTATTTGAGATACGGACTAATCTGGTGAAAATCAACGTTCTTCATCACACAGGTTGAGATGTTGGAAGTTGGAAAATCATCTCAAAAATAACTTCCAACATCAGCAAATCCTTTTCAGACTGACAGAATAAGAAAATACCCAGTTGTACATTCCCTATGGAAGTAAAGGTTGACCATCTATCCTGCCTCTTTACCCAACATCCAGCCTCACGTCATCCACTCAACTCAGCATCATCTTTAGAGGTTTCATTAAGCTGCCCTCACACTTTTTCTACATTTCCCATGTAAGCTTGGGGTTTAAAAAAAATTATAAAATAATGATGAAAACTGAAGGTTCTGACTCTCATGAACCAAAAGCAAAAGACTAAAACTAAAACAACAATCTAAACCAAATACATAGAGAACAAAAACACATGGAAGAACCAAGAAACTCAATCTAACAAGAGTGGACTGAATACAGAACACAATGACTGACAAAACCGACAACCCAAAAGAATCAAAACCCAGAAACACCAAGACACAAAGGAGTACAGATTACCGGATTAGAATTTAACCCCAAGAGATCTGAATAATTTGGGTTTAATAGTATGAAATCTATTTTTTTATGTAATTCATAAAAATACTTCATACCAATGAAAATTTAATTCATGAAATGGTTTCAAAGAATTATTTGCTCACAGATGGGAAGTGATACGAGGATCATGTTTGGCTTTAAGATATGAGTACAAATTGGCAAAGAGGTGAAGAAAACAAAACCCCTGACTCATCAGTTGCTAACAAATAGCCCAGATATGAAGCAAATCTGCAGTGTTTCATCCCACTGAAACTGGTGATTGTGCAGCAGAGAAACGGCACACAGTGCAGAATGTTTCAAAAAAAGCTCATAGTGAGAGAGTTAAACAACACAGACTGAATCTTTACCAGAGCTCCTGTCAAGGACACAACTACTGAGAGGAAAGCAGAGAGTCTGAGATGTAAAGTGGTTTTATTCCAGATCACAAAGCTAAACATGCAGCAGATCAGGAGGAGGGTTAAACTCTACCAGGGCTTTGGAAACAGGGCGTGGTTTGAGTCTGACCTCCTGACCTGGAGTGGGACGACGAGGACTTGAAGCGAAGCAATAAAAACTGAACATGGGAAATTATCCTTCAAATTTAAACAGGAAATAAAGAACATAGAACATTTTAAGAAAGAGGCAACAACCCAAAACCTGTTCAGATCAGTAGCTTTAGATTCAATTTCAGCATTTAGTTACTTCCAAATAAGTCCAAGTCATCATAAGGGTTTTTTTTTATTTATAAAGATGCAACTTTAGATTCTGAACAAAACTGTCCTATCATGAACTTGAATATTTATTTTGCTAAATTAGGTCTGCAAAGGCTCAGATAGTTTGAAGAATACTAAAGTGCAAAAAATTGTCTTTCAAATCTCATTGCTGAAGTCTTCCCATCATGGCATTGTGCTCACACACGCTTCATTTCAAACACACCTGTTTTTATGTTGAAGGGAATCTGCTAATTAAAAGCATTTGATCAGTTAGGTTACATTTTCTTCTTAAATCCCATAAAAGCAGCTTGGTTTTTCACTAAATTCACATGCAGAAGCCTCTTATTTTGCATTAAGTTACTGATAACCAAAATCTGTTGTGCATTTGTTTACATCAGAGGGCAGATTTGTTCATTTTTCTTCTGGTTTTAGGCTAGCTTTTGCTGCCAATTTGTAGTTAATATGTCACTTAAATGTTGGGTTATTTTTTAGATATTAGTTTCATTTTTTCGCCTGTATTCTTCTGAAACTTTTTTGCTTGAAATGAGGTATAAATAAAGTTGACTGAAGGTGCAGCCTGCATTCCTCTCACTCTGAAGTGTGAAGAGTGCAAGGCAGAAGAAGAAAGGATTACATGAATACAGATATTTTCTGTAGTGTGCTTGCTATACTTTCAACATGTGGCATTGTTTCAAGTTTCCACTTCCCTGATCGTCAGCTGCAACACACAAAACGTTTATATTCATGTTTGATTGGCCCGCGCCGCAGTAATGTGATTACAGGGCAGGTGGGCCCAGGATCGCCCATCGGCCTTACTTATTGGATTGAGGCAAGTGGGTTGTATATCATCTATTGTTCCTGGGTGGGGGCATTGACTGGCAATTCACAAAATTGAATTTACAACTCTGCGTATGATAAATTTCGGCCTCTGTTTTGCAGCTAATGGGCCCTTGTTTGTTCCACGCATCGCCTTTATTTCCCTGCACTGCCAGTACGCAGAAGTGTTGTTCGCTGGCATGTTGGAGCAGCTCGGTAAACAGAAGCCCGCTCTCTTATTGATTGAACATCTGAGAGAGACTGTCGAGTCTGAGCTCTGCGAAACAGGCTGCAGATACAAGGAAATACCTCCGAGGCAGGAGAGAGAGGAGGAAAGAGGGAAGGAAAGAGGAAGAGAGTGGCATATAGGTGAAAGAAATTGGCAGCAAATTGACTTCCTCTGCCGAAAAAAGCGTTTCACAAATGTAGTTCCTTCTTAACAAGTGCTAATTGCTCCAATCCGGGTCCAGGAACAAAGAGAGAACAGCGTGTCGGTGCAGAGAGTGACATTTAGTTTTCCATGCTGGAGCTGATGGTGGGTTGCTTAATAATACAGCAGCTCTCTCTAAATCACAGGTGGTCACTTTTTGCTGCTTTTTCCGAGCAAAGTTTTAAAAAGCAGACGTTAAATAACAGTCCTCTGCCTGCAGACGTGCTGCTGCTGCTGAGCGAGAAGTCTCCAATCTTAGCCGGGTTTTATTCAAACACGTTCCCACTGCGGTTAATCTGTCCATCAGGCAGGTCATTATAAAAACACTGACATGTTTGATTGCAAAGATGCACCGACATCAACGTAAACCAGCCTTTACAATGACAGATCATCCTGATTCTGCTTACAAATTTCAAAGATAAAATTCACATTGAAACAATAGAAATATTAAATATTCACTTCGGTTTTTGCAAATTACATATTTTAAGACGCAGATAGTTGTGGTTTGTTAATTTGAGAAACATAATAGCCTTTAAATATAAGGATGTTGTTTATGAATGCAAATTAAGTGAATTATGTTGTCATAATTCCTGCTCAATGTCCAATTTTTTCCAGGTTTACACTTAATAATAGCTACATATTAGTAATATAAAAAGACAAGTTTGTTCTGAAATACTAATCCGACAGAGTTAGAGGGTTTTTTTAGTATATTAGAGCTGAAATCTCATTGATATCTAAAAGCAACACTTTGAAAGTTACTACAGGTTTGTCCCAACAGCTGAGGGACTAAAGTCCTTCAAGTCAGGACTGAAAACAGAACTGTTTCCCCGTAGAGGTCAAAGATGACTATCAGGTTGTCTTCATCATGTCTCAAACTGCTTATGTGTGTTAAATTTGCAGTTTATAATGTCTTTCTTCTTAATTATGCTTAACTTTAGTGTTATTGTTCTTCTTAACACCTTAAGTGTAATTCTTTTAATCCCATTCCCTTTTTATTTTAATGTTAATCACATTAACCTTATCTTTAAATAGGTTTATGCAACCAAACTTTCCTTGCCTAAACTTCACAGTCATGCATCTTGGGTAGCAAAGAGTTTATGTTACATTGAGGAAACACAACAATACTGGTTTTAAATATGCAGATTAACCTTCAGTCAGATATAAAGAAGCCCTGATCTAAATGCAAGTTGATTTTGAATAATAATGATAGTTTTCTACAATAAAAAAGTTACTGGTTAGTCAGAAAACTACACAAAGTAAATCTTAAGTCTGACTTAAGAAAAAAAAAACATGTCAAGTTACTCTTCTTGGCTGAAACTAAAACATCTTCTGTTTCCATAATCATTCACCAAGAGTTTCTTACACATTATCTATCCATTATGCTACAAAACAATAAGATTCTTCTTTCTTAAACGACTCAAAACTAAAACATCAGAATCAAATCACAGCTAAAAGTTGCAAAGACAACTAATTAGACAATCTGAGCAACTTCAGCACCAATTAGAAGTCAGAGAGAGGAGAATTCAACTTCAAGCTACCTTTAAATCATGTGGTTGCATGCTCACTCAGGTAGGAGTCCATACTCACATTTCTGTCATGTTCTCACTTTCTTGAAGCGCCAGTGGCGGGATGCTGCTTATCCCATTGGGCTCCAGACACTGCAGCATGGCAAAAGAGCACCGGCAAGCAGACGGGCATCCTCCCCAGGCAGGTGCAGACGACAGGCTGAGCAGGGCGAGCACCAGGGGCGAGAGGAGCGCCAGGGCCCTAAGTGCCACATCCATCTCTTTGAGGGAAGTATCACCTGAGAGGGGAGCAGGAGTTGGTGTCTGAGGGCTTCACCTAATGAAGAGTTAATGAAGAGTGGTGGAGAGCTTCCCCACACTGCTCTCCAGCTGGTCAGGGTTTGATGGGGAGCCACAGCTGTACTGAGCAGCAGGAGGGGCAGGCACACGAGCAGGCTGAAGGCCCCTGGGGACATGCTGGTGGTGGGCTGGAGCTTCTCCTCTTTACCTCCCTCTCTCCTCGTCTCCTTCGCCATTCAGGGAGGAGCAACATATTAACATGGGCCAAAGTCACCAGACACCTCGGTGAGCGTGATAGGAGGTGGGAGGGGCTGGAGGTGAGGGTGTGTGAGCAGACCCAAGAAGTCAGCGCTCTTCCTCCTGCAGCAGCAGCATCGCTCTGCGCTGATGATCACTGATTGTTTTAGAGTTCACCGCCACAGATTACCGACAGATCTAATGCATGTGAAAATGGAAGTGCCGCTTTAATGACAAGAAACACATTTGGACCTAAAGAGAAACGATCAAGAGTCAGCATACGGCTCAACAGTAGAAACCAGGCCTGAGATCTGTATTTAGTGATGGACTCTGACCTAAACCTTTAGAGTCACATAAAGACAGTTACAAAGTCGGCCTTCTATCACTTAAAGAACATTTGTAGAATTAGACGACTAATGCAAGACCTAGAGACCTAGAAACATATTTGATGCGTATTAATGATTTCAACAATAGCGCTCTACAAAATGCAATTTTCCTTCACATGTTTTCATGATGTAAGCACTTTGCACTGCCTTGCTGCTGAAATGTGCCATACAAATAAACTACAAAAAGAAAAGGGAAAAACTTCTGTCTTTATCATCATGAGCATACAATCCACGCTCACCAAACTTCATTTGCTGGAAGCCCTGAGACCTGATATACGAGCACATTACTACTGTAAATTATAAGAAAGCAATCCAACCCGATAAGAGCTCAACCTGTCAGTGAATGTGGCCCAGTGAAGCTGGAGAACTCCAACACAGACTTGATTGAAAAGGCTGGTTTAAAAAAAAAACTACTTGCAGCAGTGTAGTGAATCGATAAAACAGAAGGAAACTGAAAACAAAGAAGCAGATAGTTGTAAGGAGCCAATACCAAGACAAAAGAAGAGACACAACAATTCAAGAGCGAACAGAGAAAACATGATGTATCATGAGAAGAATTCAGGTGTGTTCAGTTCAGACTGAACACACCACTCCCTCCTCAGGCTAAAACTCCTGAACTGGACTTCAATGAAACAGGAAGTACCACACTATAAGTCACACTTTTTTTATATAGTGTGGCTAGGGCTGAAACGATTCCTCGAGTGATTCAGTACCTCGATTATTAAAATTCCTCGAGGAAAACTGATCTGCCTCGAAGCCTCGTTATATTATGTGTTATTATTTAGCGCACCGTGTTCCGGCCGGGACTTTATTTACTCTCTCACTTCCGCCTGAGTTGTTGACCAAAGCTAAGTGTTAGCAGCATAACGTCCAGCTTTCAAGTTCGGCCTGGGAGGATTTTACTGAGTCATGATAATGTTCGGGTTTTTGTCTTTTTCCGGGGACCAATAAGCATCTTAAAATGACGGCAGCGACGC
>CAEGAE010073313.1:0-15341 GCA_903067095.1 Girardinus metallicus
AAACTTCCAGAAAACTGTAAAACAGCTGAAACACTGAGTGCCTTTAAATCTCGACTAAAAACCCACCTGTTTAGAGTTACATTTGAAACGTGATCAATTACGAATTTAACAGTGGCACTTGACATAATGTAATGCTTTTGATTGCTGATTCTATGTTGCATGACTCTGTGTTTTTATGTTTGTTATGATGTAAAGCACTTTGAAATGTCCTGCTGCTGAAATGTGCTATACAAATAAAATTTGATTTGATTTTAATATTCTACAAAAACCTATGTGAAAAAAGTAAAACACAGTAAACCAAAACTAAACCATTTGTTCAACAATATTGAGACATATTAAAAGTCATAAGTGAAACGTATTCAGGTCCCCTGTGGTGTTTTCAATCATGATCAACAAAATGTGGCTTTACTGACAAAATGGTAACAAATCATTTTTACCTTTTAACATAAAAGTCAAATCTTTATGAGGGTATTGCACTGCTGAGGAAAACTCAGGTCAAGGCCAAACTAGAGTTTGCTAAAAGGCATGTGGGAAGACACTCTGTGGGCAAGAGGAAGAACTGATGAGACAAGACGCTATGCATGATGTTGGAAGCATGATGCTGTGGGGACGCTCTCAGCAGCACATCCTGTAAAAGCAGAAGGTAAAACGAGTGAAGCGAAATCCTGCAGGAGATTTAGTTTACATCAGCAACAAGGTGGGTTTTCTGGAGTAGACCAGTTAAAGCCCAGACCTGTTCAGAGCTGATGCCCACCAACCTGACAGAGCTGGAACAGTTGAGCAGGAAAAAGGGGCAAAACACTGACTGGAAGGGAGGGAATATTTATGCAATCTGCTAAATAAGCGTTTTTGCAGAAATCAGCCTTAACTTTGACAAAGATTTTTTTTATTTTTATCAAAAGACTCAAATTGTGTCAATCCTGAATGATTTGTAAACACGATAAAAAGGATTAAGAAAATCCAAAGCATGAATACTTTTACAGCTATTGTATCTACAATATCAGTTAGATGTAAATGTAACATCTTTCCATATCTAATCCCACTCAAATTGAGCCTTTTAAGCATCATTGAGAAAGATAAGCTGCCCCCTTTACCGTAAATCTCGTTATGTACAGGATACAATTAAAATGGGTCTGTTCTGGTTTGTTTTTTAGTGCACCTCGGTTTAAACAAAGTCTTACTCTCACTCAGTGTTCCGGCTTTAACCGGAGCTTTGTGGGGGTCTCCAAAGAACCCCACATTAGGGGGCGGAGATAAATAAATAACAGTGTAAGGGAAGCGCTCTCCCAGCAAGAGACTTCACTGCTCATTACACGGTTCAACGCTTTCACACACATAAAACAACCCACATTTTATTTATTTTTTATCGTGTCAGTACCAGTACACCCTCCCTGTTACAAACAACGCTGTTCTGCGCTCTGAAAGCAGCAGCAAGCAAGAGGCAGCGGTGGCGGTGCTGGTGGTGATCCATTGTTGGGAGACAACAGCTAATTTATTGTGACATTTATCCTTGCTGCATTTATTTTCTTTGGGTTTTTTTTTTGCCGTTTCTACAAACCCATGAAGCTTAAATGGAGGAAGACAAAAGACATAAAAAAAGATTGGAAAAAAAAAAGCAACTAAAAGCCATTTCTTTTGTTATTACGTCCTACAACAATGTTTTATTTTGTTGTTTTTAT
Source organism: Girardinus metallicus (assembly GCA_903067095.1). Lineage (NCBI taxonomy): Eukaryota > Metazoa > Chordata > Actinopteri > Cyprinodontiformes > Poeciliidae > Girardinus > Girardinus metallicus. The sequence continues at coordinate 1,680 of CAEGAE010073313.1, forward strand.
GCAAGATCAGCTCCCGCTGACTCACTTGTAGCTTCGTGATCACTTTAACGTTACAGGAGTCTTAAATTTAAGCAACTGAAGTTACACGTATGAGATTCAAGGTTATAGTTGAATTGAGGAGACTTTTTTTTCTGAGCCGCCTTAAAGCTGCAGCATGTAACTTTTATAAAAAAAAAAAAAAAAAAACTTTTTCTTTTTACATATTTGTCAAAATTAGCATTATGTAATGACAGTACAATATTAAACAGATGAAAGCTCCTCTGCCTTCTCCCAGTGCTCCCAGTACAACTGCAGAAATACACCACTCAGCCTGAAACAACCAATCAGAGCCAAGAGGAGCGTCTTAGCGCTGTCAACCACTCTCATGCTCAGCAGCTCGCCCTTGCTTTTTGCTACAGCTGGTTCTAAACAATATAGCCTGCTAGCAATGCTAAGGCTAGTTAGCATAGCCACTGATGACGGAAGATAAAAGGTTTTCTTGGAACAGTGAGTTGTTTTTCTGCCAGTAGCACACTGAGCAGTGCATACATGATGGTGATTGACAGCGCTAAGACCCTATTCCTGGCTCTGATTGGTTGTTTTTGGGAGGGCGTTTCTTCAGATGGGTGGAGGTGGAGGAGCTTGATCTTTTTCACAGTTTATCTGTTAAACCATACAGTCACAACATGGCGACAGTTTTAACAAATATGGAAAAAGCCGATATTTGTGTAAAAGTTACACTGCAGCTTTAAATCCGCGAAGCAGTGCAGCAGCTGTAGTGACCATAATCTTAGTTCTAAGTGCAAGTTGTGTTTTTCCTGCTTTTACAAGTTTCTTATGCTCATTTCTCTGTTCCTGAACCTGCTCACTGCCATGGTAACTCAGCTAAACAGACGCTAAAAAGTGAATCAGTCAATGCTCTCCCAAAGCAATCATGTCTTCGACAGAAAGTTGCCAGTAGCGCTCATGCGAGCTCCACATTATTGGAACAGAAGAAAGGAAAAAAAGTTTGAAGAATTTCGTTTCAGCAAAAATCAGCTTCGCAGAAAATCTCAACAACATAACAAGACCACATCTTGCAGCCGGTTAGCAGTGGCGTTATTAGCATTTCAGGCTATCGACACATTCAGGCTTCGACGCAGTGATTTCGCTGACGACGCTGTGTGCTTCCTTCTCCTTGAAAATGGGCTCTGGAGAAGGAATGTGATGACTCTTTCAGCCATTCTCGGCACGTTGCCGAGACTCCACGTCAGTCACCAGGCGGTTGCTACACCAGGGCGTGAAGATACTCTTAAGAATGCTCTCAAAAGCAGACTGATTAAAGGAGGTGGAGAGAAATGTCACTCACTCCAGACTCCTGAGGAAAAGGCCTGGCAAGGTGTGTACTGGTGAGTTTCTAAGGGAAATCCTCACACATATGTCGACAATAGATTTTATGTATTTTTTATTTTTTTTTTATTTAATCAGAAATAACTTTACTAGATGAATTTTGTCAAATATTTAAAACCTTAGCTTACCTATAATTAGCAAGTTTATGGATGGCCAGTGTTGAGTTTGGCAGTGAGCTAATCACTAATAATGAGCAACATTTGCAACTTCAAGAAAGCCTAAATTTCCCCCTGCAGCAGAAAAAACGATTGCGCGTTTCAATGTTTTTGTATGCTCTGTGATCAACATTTACAACAAGAATAATAATAAAAGAAAACTTTAGAAATATTTCATAACACAAAATTAGTTCAGGCTGCCAGCTCTTCGACGCCTGAGTGTTTGCCAGTTATGGTACTCTGCGCCCCGTCGAGCTATCTCTCTGTGCTATCTCTGAAATTACTTCCAGTAATTTATCCTTATCACCTCTCTCTCTCAGGTGTTTCCTTGTGACCCCTTGGAAATTCCCCTGTGAAGCCCAAGACCTGGCTCTCTGGATTTTCGCCGTGGATAGGTGCCCACTGGTTGCCCGAGTACCTTCTTCACTCCTGCAGATCTCCAGTAAACCGTTCCTGGAATCCCAGCTGGCAGTCGGTTCGCTCCTCGTTCCTCCGCACCTGAACTTACCTGTCCGCCCTCCACCGCAGCCCCCACATCACCAACAAAGAACTCGCTCCGTCAAGACCTCACACTGGGACCCGGACTACTTCAAGGACACCCACAAAGGGAGCATACCCTGGAAACCACTGTCAGACCAACCCCTGTGAATGATGCAAGAAAGGGGGAGCGGTACATTTGGTACCTGTTGGGACTGTGGGAAAGTTGAGGTTGATAAAATGTGTTGCTTTTTAAAATCAAATCATTAAAAAATAAATAAATAAAAAAATCATAGGGTATGTCCTCAGGAACTTGCGCAAAATTCTCTTAGGTTCAGTCCAGGCTTTATAATTGTTCCATCTCTGCATTTTGATGCTTCTGGAACAGGTTGTTTTTGAAAATGAGAATCTGTCAATTAACGTACCTAGTAAAATAAAGGTTAAATGAGTGTATTTTGCAAAACTGCAACGGAAACACTTTTTTTTTTACATCACAGGAATCACATGATCAACAACTGGATGTTGATACAGGCAGAAAAGACGAAGATGTCATAAATTGCTAGGAGAATCATAAGGATTTTTTTAATGACTTTGCATAAACAAATGTATTCAAGTGTGATTCCAATCGTTTCTTGTTTCTGCGTAGGTTCCTGAGAAACACCGCAACTGTGAAATTGGGTTTCCTGGACAGAGAAAAACTGGCAAAATTTTGCGCACATTTGTGATTTGTGAAACGCAACTTGCGAGAAAGTTGTCTGTTTTCCTGACTCTGAACCTAATATTTCCTCCAGCATAAAATTGCCTTCAAGAATGAACCTACATTTTAGAAAAATGTTAAGTTAGACTGCGTTGTTGCTCTCAAAAATAAAGCTGGAACAAAACTGGAATCATTTTTCCAGCCTCATAATTACAAAGATGCCAGGATGTGCATTGAGCTTGATGTGAGGTCTGTAGCGGGTTTCTGTTGTTGGAAGAGCTGCATGGCCACAGCCTTCTCATAATTTCCTTCTTTTCTCTGCAGCTCACTCATTAAGCACTTAAACCCATGTGGCATTCCTGTACTCCAAAGGCATCACGGCATACATTTTCGTCTTTGTCAACGAAAAGCACAGACTGTCACACGGTGAGAAAGGCAGAGAGTAAACATGGTAGACTGAGCGTGCCTGCGTTTGCTGGGTGAGTTTGGATTTGCTGGAGTGAAGATAATCTGCCTTCATTCCTCCCGTCCGCTCTTCCACACAGAGGGAGAAGATTGGAAATTGCGAGGCAACAGGTAGACGCTCTAATTATTTGCCTCGCTGTCAAAGACATTAACCATGGCTGGGAAAACAATGCCGCTCCGGCGCTGGAGCAGAATAGGAAGCAGTGATTTAGTCACACACTTATTTGCAGCAACAGAAAGCCACCGGCGGCATCACGCCACGGCGCCCGGCAACTTCATAGGGCTGATTAGAGAGGAATGAGTCGGGAGCGAGACAGAGACGAGTGCGCTAGCAGTCATTATTCCTTTGGTTGATCTTTAAAGCATTCTACAGCTTCACACCTCATAAAGCTAAGACCTATTCTTAGATGCATAGTTGGTGAATCTATTCTAGACTAACAACTCTGTAGGCTGAAGAGTGCTTCAAGATAATTACTTGTAATTAAAGGTGGAAAAAAAAACTGGCTCTGCAGTTTTGGTAATTATGTTTTTCAGACTTTGTTGCCTTTTATTGCTTGGGTATAAAGTCCAGCAGCATCACTTGACTGGTCCCCTCTTGGCTGTACGGTACATGGGTGGGACTGAGGTTCTGATGATGAGTAAAGACACCCTGGTACCGGAAATTACTTTTATCCAAGTTTCACTTAAGCCACAAAAACAGACTTCACTCAGTTAAGACTTGACTTGGCTTGACTTGGACTCCAGATCTGAGACTCAAATCTTATTTGCTTTTTAGCAAGTCATCCTGTGGACTCTGATGAGGGTATCACTACAAGAATTCATGCATACAAAATATCTGTCTTTTTGTGGATCCATCATTTAAAATATAAGACTGTGGGTCTACTGATTATCACAGATATCGCAGTTCCTTATTCTATTCTTTGCTTCAGCAGCTGTTATGGAACAATTGCTTGCTGGAGGAGTGCACTGGATCAGATTTTGGCCGACTGCTAGTGTTGGCTAAAATCCGTACTGAATCGTCAGTACGGATGCAAACAATTAATTAATGAGTTATTAGAATAGAATTAGTTTCAATTGATTAACTTAAAATGTCAGCTTAGGTCATTTATTTGTTTATTACCGTCATCCAGCAGAGGGCGTCACTGGTCATTCTTAAGCAGTCAGTTGGTACAGAAATAAATATGGTGGGGCCATACCAGAACAGGGTCTGGTGTGGGATGCAAAATGCACTTTGTGAATTTGAAGAATGTTACAAAGAAATCTCTAAAAAAAAAAAAAAAATTCTCACAAAGTTTTCTGGCAAATAGAAATAATTTGGGTAATTCTCTGATTTAAGTTCAGTGAGGAAAAAAACATCTGTAGGTGTCCTTTTATTCAGTGTATGTAAACTGCTGCTATCAACTGTAACCTTTCATTCTACTACCACGCTGTGTAGCATTACACTGCCATGACCTCCTGATCAACCAGTGACTAAAACAAACCTACAGAAAAGTGCAGTGAATCATCATCATCAAACAGAATGTTATTTACGTTGTGCTCCAGCTTTAATTAAATGTTTGTCAAGGTGCAGACGTAAAGTCCTTATTTTAAACTTAACAGTACACAATGATTAATGATATAATTGTGGAGCTCGCGACAGGAATGTTGCTGTTGCCAACTCCGCTCAGCAGAGCTGACACATTGATTTACTGACTATTGTTTTCACATTTAAGTGAAACCGCTGCTGACTCGAAATGGAAGTTGAGTGTTTTCAACTTTTTTAGCCACAAAAAAAGGAGAAAAACCAATGGTTGCTGTGGATTTAGAAAAACAAGAAGACAGCACAATGTCTTTTACTGCTCATGTGTCATGTGTTTTATTAATGCACTTTAAATCTGAAGAGTAGAGCAAAGCCCACATAAAAACTGAATTATGAGGCTTTTCTTTTCCTCTTGTTCTCTCGCTGCTGGTGCAGGCACCTTCTCAAGTTTTTCTTCGAGTATCGGAATTCACAGCAATATCTTTTCAAAAGAAGTCGGTCGTACAGGATTTAAAGTCAGTTACATACTTTCCAGCTCGATCCTAGTCATTAAAGAAGGCAGGTGGCAAAAACCCATGAGTTGCTTAGAGACAATAAACACAAACACAAGCAATAAACAACTGAAACAAATACAGTTTTGCATTGCATTATCTGGCTTCTCTCTAGATAACTCATTAGCTTTTACTTTCCTCAGCATGTTGGCAGAAAAAGAACCGTTTTGTACCAGATTCTGCTTCATTCTGTGAGTTTGCTTGTCTTTGGAGTTTTAATTTGTTCTGCTTTGGGGTTTTCTATGCTTTAACTTTCCATTCCTGAGTAACATCCCCTAATCTGACATGCGTAAAAACGTACCAACGGTAAACCTTGTCCTCTCAAACCAGATCATTGTGGGGAGTTTCTTTATGAAGAATGTTTCCTTCAGAAATAGGCAAATGTTCATTAAACATTGCCTGTTGAGTGACTTCCTTCTCCACCTCTTGTGTTGATGAGTCTAAAGTGTGAGTATGTGAGAAGTTGCACTTCTGTTTCACAGGGTCGTGTGCAATTTAGTTTTGTCGATTTACACTTCTAGCACCGGTAGTTCAGGAGGCGTAAGGGTTTGTCCTGTAACTGGAGGGTTACTGGTTCCAACCCTGCTCCGTCCGTCTCAGTTGCCATGTCCTCGGGTAACACACTCACCTTGCCAACTAGTGTTGGTGGGGTGGTGCAGACTGAATGGCAGCCTCGTTTCTTTCCCTGTAGCTACCGTAGGGTACAAATCCTTCATCCTTGCACCAAAACTTTTCATCCAAAAATTTGAGTTTTTTTTAAAACCGCCGAGTTTTCATTAAGCAAATTTATTTCTAAATGCCAAACTGCTCAATTATATGACTAATGGAAATGCATCTGGAGTAGCTTGCCACCATCAGTGTGTGAATGGGTGAATGACTGAATGTAGTTCAAAGGGCTTTGGTGACTTTATTTAAAGAGCACTATCCCAACACAACCCATTTACCACATCTTTTTTTATTTCTATGTAGATTGGAGGGAATTGTTCTCAACCAGAAAAAGAGTCGGAACTGTTCCAGATTAGAGACCAGCCTCTGCCTCAAGTCAACGACTTCCAGAACTTCCTGGTATCTGATTCATGACAGGATGGGACTGGAAATGGATGGAAAAAAACTGTGGTGTTGTATGCATTACTGCTCACACTGCTCTGGTCAGTCACGGGGTTGAAACAGCTGAGGCAAAGAGGACAGATGATTTACACATCTATTCTCCAACCTCTATCTTTAGTGATAGATCAGAAATGAGCTTTCTGTGGCCTCAGCCTTGGTGGTAAGAGTCTAATTGAGATGTCTCCACACTAGGACGACACAACAGGGACTGCACATAGATTCTGATTTAAGAACAAAGTCTTCTCATCTATTAGAACTAACAGACGATAACATGAATGGACAGAAGGCCACTAGCAAGACAATCTGGTAACTGGTGACATTTGTTTCTACCATGGATGGCAAATCGGTTACTAGGTTTCCTTTACCAGGTTGGTTTGGACTTATTCCACCAGTATATTACAATAGATACTTTACTCAAACATTTGAAGGCGGTATTCTGTAAAATCAACCTTTTTCAGTTTTACATTATGCTATAATATTATTCCCTCATCAAAAACATACTTGTGGTGTTCCCTTGATTCTTTCATGCATGAATCATTTAGTCTCCCGTGGCAACCGTTCAGCTGTACAAAACGCCTGGGTGGACCTAGCCCCGCCTTCAAGGCCCAGATCCCGCTAAGAGTTGCAGTTTGCAAGCTTCGGCCTCACAGAGGCGCAGTTTCTAGGCATTAAACTATAAAGTAATATGGCTTTTAAGCCATATTTTGTATATACAACATTTTTAGAACTGAAGAAATATGGAAGGGCTAGATGCTTTTTTTATGATAAAGTGCAGTCATCAGAGGCTTTCTTGTTGAGAGAACTGAACTGCAACAATTCATTGCTATTTTCTCTCAAGACAAAAGAGGCTCTTTTTTTCCCTTTTTTGCTCAATATCGAGTTCAATTCAGTTTCCGTGTCCCTGATTATAGTGTGTATAGTGATGTCTGTGTCCAGAGTAAGCAGGCAATTGAATTGGCTCAGAGTTTTGAGATCAGTCCTTCAGCCACAAGCAGCAGGTCCGTGTCAAGTCCCCCGCTCCTGGGAAAATTGTTGCACCTTATTTAGGTTTAGTGGCAGAGAGAAAAGGGCTTCAGAAAGCTGAAGAGAAGTGACCATTAGGCAGTCCTATTTACGACAGCAATTGGGGCACAGCCACGTTCACACAATCAAGTATCGGTCTCTTTCCATCTGGTGCCCAAACAAAGGATCCACTGCAGTTCTTCATCAAAATGAGTGCGGATTCCATTTCCCCGAGGGAAAACAACACAATGAAGAGTCAGGAGGGTTAATGATACTTGCGAATAACTCTGCACGTGGGCCGTTTGAGCCGAATTCTCTGTGAGAAGAAGGGAGTACCACAGAGACAGGGAGAGGAGAGAGGAGGAAGCTCACTGACAGTGATCCATTTTGGATATAATCAGGCACTGCTGCTTTGGCTATTAAAAACAAATTAAGCGAAAGCACAATTAGAGGGCATTGTCACGCAAATGCCAAAAGATGCATTGTGTTCTGTTAGAACACATGTTAAATCTAATTAAAGTGAACTCTAGGCTGTCTGTTTGGTTCTTTCAGGGTGGAAAGAAGAGCAGCATAGTGAATACACGGGAGATATGCACGTCTAGATGGACAAACTCAATACAAGCCACTTGTCATTGTTTTTTCTTCACTCTTTCAATCAAAATATTGTAATTAGGTGGTACAAATCACCATAAAAAAGGCAGATTATGACTGTCAAGACTCACAAGCTTCTGTTTGAGTTGGCAAACAATTGGTTGCAGTTCTTTGGATAACGATGCTCCCCAGTGACAAATGACTGGATCTGTTACTGAGGCATTAGTGATAATTTGAGTGTTTTTTCTATTGCAGGCCAACTAGGGGTAGACGTTTGTTGTACCATTTATTGTGCAAAATGTCTTATTACAATAAGAATTTAGATGTATTGTTCTCTTGATAAATTCCAATTAATGTTTCTTTTTAATAAAAAATAAAAACTGACAGTTTTAAATGCTATTTTACTATTTTCTCTGTGCCACGATCGCATCAATAAATATCAGTAAATTTAAACATGTTACTTCTATGTGTGTAAGTGGCATTTTGAAGAAGAAGCCCATTTGAAATTGGAATGTTCTTTTTATTTAGTGACGTTATGAACACTGTGCCTTTCAGCCACAGACATACAGTTACCTAAAAGTTATGTAGGAAGTAGATTTGAATCATTATTTTTATCGTCATCACGATTGTATGACTAAATATTGCGATAAATTTCTAAGTCTACATCACCCACCCTTAAGGTTAACTCTTCAAGACCTAAAAACTTGAAAAGTGCTGAATGTAGCTCAACTTCCAGTGTTTTTGGTAAAATGTAGAGTTAGCAGTTTGGCTCAAGTATTTTTGCCCTAGTAAGACACACAGTGTCTGCAGACCTACAGGGTGATGATAAGGAGGCCATTCCATCTCATAAACTTTGAGCATCATTAAAATACCGATGGAAACCTGCAAAATGGCCTCAAATGCATTGAAGAGAAATACTTTTACACGTCATTCTTAATAAGATGTAAGTAACAAACATACTTTTTCCCGTACTCCCTATATTATGCCTGCCTCATTTTCTATCATAAACAAACTTCTCAGATGAATTGAAGTAAATTTCAATCTAAAACTGCTGGGGGTGGGAATATTTTGTAGGCTTATGTGTAAATAAATAAATTTATGTGTAAATAAATTCAGGCAGTAAGGGGTTAATATCACCATTATATGAAGAGAAGAAAAAATAAATAAATTGCCAATGAAAGTAATGATTCTAATAAAGCATAACAAATGGCAGTGCTTTCTTTTTCAGTTTTTGACAAAGGTACAGTGGTGGGAAGGCAGATCCCTCCCCACCGCTGTCACACTGCACCTCCATGGAAAATCAAAGAGTGTTAACGAAGTGTGAGGTGTTCCAATAAATCCTGGAGCCAGCGGCCAAAAGATGGCAGGCAGGACAGGAGTGCCAAGGCTGTCTATTCTATCCTCTCCAGTCATTCAACAAGCCTGGTCAAGACAGAACATCATCTTCACATGTCTGATAGGTGGACAAAAGTGAAAAAGTATTTCTGCAATTTGTTCTGGATTTTTTTTTTATTTGACCTACATGTTTACAGAGTACAGTTGTCTGCTCATGGTGGCAGCATGGTGGAGTCGCTCTGTTATGTTAGTTCTGATTTCCATTAATAGACTTTTGTTCACCTTTTCTTTTTGGTTGAGATATTGGGGGTTGTAGGAGGGGGGGTGGACCAAAACCCTTGGGGCCAGGTAGTTTGAAAGCTTCAATACAATAAGTAATATTTTAAAGTAAATTCTCTATTTAACCGTGGCCAGTTTAGAGAGTGTAATATGCTTGAATGTTTTGGTTAAAAGTCTTACTACAGTGTTTTGTATCTGCTAAAGTTTAGTAAGGGACTAGTAAAATTCTGGCAAAAACTGTGTTACAGTCAGAAATGAAGATGCGGATCAGTTTTTCTTCTACATTAGGTTGTCAGGAAAGATCTGACTTTAGATGCTTTTCTAAGGTGGTAACATGCAGTCTGTGAAATAATATGTACCTGTTTCTAAAAATCAAGACCACAGTTTAAAGTCAAACTTAGGTTTTTGATATGATGTCAGGGGTTAATATTTGAAAATTCCTGCACAACTAACTTTTGACATAAGTGAACTGCAGTTGATGTTATATAGCCTTTTGCCTAGAAATGGCAAATTAGAAATTGTTACAATAATAACACATTTCAGCCAATGTTTCTTGATAATTACAATCCAATAACATTATCACAGCATATTTGAGAGCATTAGGAAATCTTCCAAAGTATGAAGAAGCAACGACAATTTCACTGATGTGAATTCAGGAAAACCCTTATAAAGAGTTTGGCACAAACTGCAAAGCTAAACCTATTTACAGTTTCCACTAGTTGGTGTCTAACTGGGATAAAACTGAGGAGAGTTTATGTTTGCTTGGAATTGCCTTGAAAAGGAACATCATATTCATATGAAGAACTGAAAGAAAAAACAAATTGAATAAAAATCCAATTGAAGAAGTGTAGTCATCCTAGAGTAACACTTAGAAACAGTAAAAGTGGCCAAATGAAAAGTGAGACAGATTATGTGTGGGTCCAGTTACATTCTATATTAAGTCAAAAATAAATACAGTTGAAGAATCAAAGTTATCATCACTTTGTATGTTAAAATCAGCAGAAATCAGAACTCAATCAAAATCATTTGCATGTTTACACAGAACATCATTGAATTCAGCGAGGAAACCCGTTTTAAATCTCAGATGACAGTAACTAAAAAAGGAAACAGAACATAAAGCTAAACACTCCACTTTTCATATTGAGCTCTTTTTGTTTACTTTATTATTAAATGGCTTATCTCTGACCTAAGAGCTCTGAAACTAAAGGGAACTTCAGGGAACTGATCGCTGCCGTTTGTACAGTCAATTCCAGAGCCACTTATTAAAACTCTGCATCATAACCTTTACAAATGCCGTCTTCGCGCCAGCTGCGCAGCCACTTCTCAAAGCAAATGGTATTTCAGATGCATTTGCAGCGAGCCACAGCCACGTGAGAATCCTCTCAGAAGAGCCATAAACAGTTTCTGTTTATGGGAATGATTGCCAAATAAACTCATCCTTATCCCCCCTCCTCCATCTCTCTCTCTTTCTCTCTGCATGGAGGCTTTGCTCACAAGAAGCACAAACATCAAAGCAAAGTCAGTCATGTGATTGGCTCTGAAGTGCTCATCATACACTTCTCCTTTCAGCCCCCTCCATGTGGAGCGCATGTTATTCCTCCCAGTGTGAGACGAGCGCAGGCAGCGTGCGCCTGCTAACTGATGCAGTGTGTTTGCTTTAGTTAATTGGATTCTGAAGTAACCATTGCTCACTCCAGAGGCCGTAATGAATTCTCTTCCTCTGTGATTACAGTGTAATCATAACGCACAATCTCACTTAAATTACTGCAGGAGTGACCATGAACAGTGGCAAATCTGCTGCACTGTGCACACAGAGGAAGCAAATAAACCAAGGCGTTGCTCCGTTTAAACCCAGAAGCGGGGAAGTTAGTCCATGGTATCTGTCACCAGACCTTAGGAAGCCAGAAAGAGACATCCTAGAATAAGCAAAATAAGGATTCTAAGGGTACATTTCTGAATATTAAACTATCAGGTTCTCATAAATTCAAGGTGCAATATTATGTAAAATTTACTTTTTTAACTTTGAATCATGTTATTTTGATATTATGTCATCAAAAACATACCTGTAGTGTTGCTTTGATGCTTTCATGCATGCTTGAGAAATCCTTTAATCTCCATGGCAACCATTCAGTTGCGTGAAACGCCTTGGTGGACCTAGCATCGCCTCCTCTGAGCTGCAGTTTCCAAGCTTCAGAGCTAAAAAATGGCATTATGTGGCTGGAAAACACATAATACGGCCCTGTTAAGATTGAGACAATTTATTAGGATTCCAGTTTGTGTGCTTGTGTGAATACTGATTGTGACTTGCAATTGCGATCACCTGCCAGGGTGTTTAAACAGGGGTACAATGCAAAATCAACATTTCTGAGCTTTACATCATATTGTAATGTTATTCTCTCATCAAAAACATACCTGGAATGTCGATTTGACTTTGTCATGTTGGAGAAATTCTTGAATGTTCAGTAGCAGCTATTCAGCTGTGGCTTAACGTCTGCTCACACAAAGCTCCACCTGTTTCCTCATAGCTCAGCCTTGATGCTGCAAAGCTGACTACAGCAGAAGTTCATCACCTCTACGGCTTTACTCCATCCAAATATTTGAATCGCTCTTGGTGTGACCCCCCTCTATCCTGAAGGCATGTTGCCATGGGTGACCTCGCCAAAGGTCCAAGTCCCAGGCAACTCAGAGCTCAGGATCATAGGGGTAACTCAAACCCCTCCACCACGTTAAGGTGGCGATTCTACAGAGGGGAGGAAACCAGCAGATTGCATCAAAGCTTCACTTTAATGCAATCCCCCGTCCTGAGCAAGCACGGGGCGACAGTGGAGAGAAAAGCCCTTTTTACCAGGACAAAGCTCTGACAGAACCAGGCTCAGGACGGGCAACCGTCTGCCTCGACTGGCTGGGGTTGGAGAGGACAGGAAAGAGAGACAAACACAGGAACACTGGGTAGGAAGATCTGCAATCTGAAAAAAAAAACAAAAAAACAAAACATTGAGAGGTCAACAATGGTGACAACAAATATGACAAACAAGCAAAAACAAAAGGGAAAACATCTTTTTCCATAAACATACACATAAATATTTATCCAACCATTAAAATCTGCCTACATAAATGTACATACACAAATACTGCATTAGAAAAATATGTGTGACTGTGTCTGTCTGCACAGCAGACAGGATGAAATCTCAGTTTCAAATATATTTATAGACAAACATTCTTTCAGGCAGGCATTTACTTTGACATTTACATATTTCTATTAAACAAAAATATAATAATATATGAGGAGGTAATAAATAAAGGTATAGGCAGAAACAAAAAAGACGAGTAAAAAAAAAGAGATATTCCACAAACAAATGGTGAGCGCCTACACAACGCCCCCATGGCAATGTCTGAAAAGTGGGGCACATATTTTGACAATTAATCCGCCTATGGGAACCAAGTCACGGCTAAGCATGACATATATTCTTCAAGCAGTTCAAAATGGATGTTTTTGAACCGGGAAAGTAAACAAAAATCACAATAAAAAAATATATTTTTTTTCTAAAAATAGATAATTTCTTGACTAGAGAACTAAAGGAAATCAAAGAACCCCAAAATCTCAAACCCAACTTATGGATTTGAGATTTCAGCCAAAGGACCAAAACAAACCCTTCAAAGAAAAGCCATGAATCTCTAATTAACCTTATTGATATTGTTCTGATTGGAGGTTTTGATTAGATAATCAAACCGGAGCACCCGGAGAAAAAACAAAAATAACCAATTAAAATAAAAAAAAAAGATGATTTTTGGGTAGGAGGAAAGTAAAGAAGGAAACAGGATAACCTGGAAAAGTCAACACATATCAAAATAAGCTTCTAAATGTAAACAATGCTAAAAAAAAAAAAAAAAGAATTTATGATTTCAAGAATAGAGGAGCAAATTTAAGGAAACAGGAAAACCCAGGAACAAACTAATAAATCTCAATGGAAGTTGTTTCAAGTAGAAGAGAAAACTGAAGGAAACCAGAGCACCCGGAGAAAAGACTAAAGTTGCCTAGAATGCTAGAAAAAGTAAAAATGTATAAGTGCAGTGTTATATATGGTATATATATATATATATATATATATATATATA
>CAEGAE010073319.1:0-25720 GCA_903067095.1 Girardinus metallicus
CCAGGGTGTACCCCGCCTCTCACCCGGAACGTAGCTGGAGATGGGCACCAGCAACCCTCCCGACCCCATTAAGGGACTAAGGGTGACCAGAAAATGGATGGATGGATGGAGTTCCACCAACCACTCTTTCAGATAACTATTTTAGGAACATGTCGAGAACAGGCAGCGAGAGTTAACATGCCTGCCAACAAAATAAATCAGCCTGCACCAAGCTTGATCCAAAGGCAGGTAACCATCTAATGTCTTGCTTGTCAGGCTTCCAACTCTACAGAGAGCAGAACTGCACTGACAATATATTTAAAAAGTTTTAGGAAAAAGTTTTTTAGAATTAGGATTTCTTTTACAGTGTCTCAACTAGTAAAGATGCTATTGTTTGAGATCGACTTGCAAATCTTTTTTTGCGACTCAGGAGACAAGACCAGTTTAATATTTAGAGCAAAGTATAATCTGAAGGAGTTAGCACAGTTAAAGTAATTGTGCTGTGTTCCAGTTGTACCCAGAACTGGATATTTCCAAATTCCCAGTCGCAAAATTCAACTGGAATGCCCTCTGCAGTGGGATTTCCCACTAAGAAACTGGGAGTAACTCTATCTATCTCCAGTTTACGACTTGTAAAGCCGACTTTGCATTTCAACCTGGTCGCCTCTTGCATAAACAATAATAAGGTGTGGTGGAAACAAGTTTATTTTAAAAGACACACACATAAGAGTGCATCTAAAATCAATGCTACATATAGCGCCTGCAACTATAAACTGAACAAATCAAAAGTGGCGTTTGCGTATGGAAAGTAGAGCTTAAAATGATTTATAGAGGTCCTGCAAACAATGTCTCTGGGTGTCGCCAAGTTGAAGTTCCGACTTCTTAACTAGAATGTTTTTACCTTGGGTTTGATGTCAAAGAGTTACGACTTCCCAGGTAACTGGAAAGCAGCATTAAAAGCAATTACCTGCCTCCCCCCATTATTCAGGATGCTACTCTGCAGTTTACCAGAAAGGATCATGAGTTACTCTGGCATCACAGAAAACCAAAAGAATCTCAATTTTTCAACTGTTGGATCTCCTCTGTCGCCTGCAGCGACTTGTAAATAACTTTAGCCATTTCTGCCTCGGCCCGGGGGAGAGAGGGCAAAACAAGAATGGTGGGTGCGGCACTGTCATGCAGTCTGCGAGAGTCGGAGCTGAAGCAGCCAGAACAATAGGACGGGGAGTAAGAGAGGTCAAGGAAGTGGTGTGAAAGGAAGACAAAGTGAATGAGGAAAAAGTGGAAAGGAATGCTTCCAGACTGGTGAGGTGAAGGCGAACGGATGTAGCTTTACAGTTTAGCTCACAGAGGAACTCCAAAGTGTTTATGAGTTGTAGGAATTTACTTCTGCAAACTTACGCAAATCGGAATTCCAAAAATAAACGTCCTCAGTGGAAACACAATTTTCGGAAAATCTTAGGTTTTTTTGAGGAAAAGTTTTTGCGCTAGGATGAAGTGTTTTTTTTTTTTGGCTGCAATGAAATTAGTATGTTTTGCAAAACTGCAATGGCAACACTTCTTTTGCATACAAGTCATGTGATCAACAACCAGATATTACTGCTGATGGAAAAGAGAAAGACGACAGGAAGTGGTAGGAAGATGATGGCATGTACCTTTTAATAACTTATCATGTGGACAAACGTATTCAAGTGGGATTTTAATTGTGTTTCTTATTTAATGGAAGCACCGCAATTGGGAAATTTTGTTCTTACAACGTTAGCGGAATATCAACAAAGTTCACTCAGTGTTTCTGAAATCTGGTGAGCTGGGATTCAGGGATACTTGACATGGACGACTGACATCAAATACATATGAAAGAGAAGCAGGAAGAGAGAGCCATTGATTTGGCTTTTGCTGAATTAGAAACGATCTGTGTGTTCTACCTTTTGTCTCCCAGTAATGGTATTTTCAGGTTTTATTCGATAAGAGGCTTTATCCGAGATCATAAGCCAGAGATTGAGATTGTTGGGGCGGGGTGCACTTACCATTGGTCCTTTCAACCAAAACATCCCAAAGCACTTTGAGTTGAGCTAGACAACATCAGGCTGTGTTTTCTACATGTCAGTCAACAGCAGTTTATCAGTCTGAGGCCTGTCCAGCTTTCTGCTTTCACACTGATCAAATGGGTCACAGCCTCTGGGAATTTGCAAAAGTATTAAACTGAATTAATTGATTTGTTTCTTTGAAGGGCTCCACTGACGCACCTTCAGATAAAACAGTTGATAGGAGTCAACTAATAAGAATTACCTGTCAGAAGACATAAAGCAAAGCAAATTAAAGTCAACTATCAAACCAAAACTGCTTTTTACTGGACAATACCTCTCAAACACACACTGACCTCTAGTCTTTATCTTTGGAAAAAATATGTAGAGTCACAAAGGACCAATCCTAAAGAATCGGACTTTTCGCAGAGCGCAGTATTCATGCCAGAGTTCAGCACAACTTTGAGAGGATTGAGAAACAAAACTTTCTCAAGATCATAAGATGTGTACTGCAGCTGGAGTCAGAGATTCAAGAGTCACCACGCACATAGCGATGTATCCGCGATATGGGCCACAACTTTCATATTCCTCGTAAGCCAATCCTGAACCACAGAGGGTCAGAAGCATGTTTGCTCAGCTAAGAACAATAAAAAAGTACTTGATAGGGGCTCAATCCTCCAAAGTCTTCATTGTAGATGGAAGTAATACTTGCATATCATCCAGTCATCAATATTTTTTCCTTCCACTCAATTTTCCCATCTTATTCTTAGTATTTTGTGGACATTCGATACCAGTGATCTCTTGTTGCTTACCTTTCTTGTGGAGGCTGTTAATGACTGCTAGGCAAATTTCAACTCATCATCTTTCCCATGTATATCATAACAGACTAGACGTAGCATTTCTGGATTAAAAAACATTTTCAATGCTCTGAAAAATATTCAGTAAAATTGTTTTTGGGGGTTTTCACTAGGTGTACACTGTAATCATCAACATTAAAAGAAGCAAATGTTTGAAAGATATTATGTTATGTTTTATTAGTCATTAAAAGAGATCAATATTACTGTTGTATGGAGTTATTGAAGAGTTTAAAATATTTTTTATGATATTAAGTTTCTTGGTTTAAGCTGCATTGATAGAAACGTGGTTGCTCATGTAAGTCCTGCAGTGTTTGAGCAGGCAAACATAAAAAACAGCAACACATTTGAGTCTGAAGTTCCTCACACTGACTCTCTGAAGCTGACAGAAGCACCAAGCTGTGGCGATAAAAAGAAAAGTCATTTTACAAGGCACCGCAGCAGCCTCACTCTCCAGCGCTGTATTCTGGATTCTGCAGTCCAGCAAAACATGTGAACTGCATCTACTAGAATAGAGTCATAAATAAAAAAAAACTATATTAGCTAAAATATTAGCCACTGTGATTTTTTTGGGACGTCAATTGTATCATCTATTGCTGTCCAGTAGATTCACCTGTAGCTAAAAAGTGTGATGACAGTTTTAAAGGGCCTAGTTGTTTTGAAAATGTTTAGTTGTTCCTGGGTAATAAAAAAACTGTAGATCAATATGTCCATGCAAAGAAACACTTTTGTGCATCAGTTAAAACAGATTGCAGTAACAATATGTGCATACTAAACTATAGACTTGTAATGTACTTGAAAGAAACCTCAGTTTTTTTAATAGTCATTTTTCTTTTTTGTTTTTTTACTTTATTTTTGGATCTCTTATTAGACTTTTCTTCTGTTACGATTATGCTGCTTTATTCTAGGCTTGTCTCTCAAACATTTTATGCACAGAAGATTGTGCACAGTAAATTTTTTCTCTATTTTTGTGATGAGCAAAGCATCTTTCCTCCCACTGAAACAATAGCAGTTGTCTAATTAGACTACAAAATCCTTGTAAGCCTGCAGATTTTCACAGCAAGTCTTTTTTTTTTTTATCTGTCACAATAAGAGGCAGTCTTCAGATTGTCATTTGATTCACTATTCATGCAGAAAAATGGGTTTATGGAGCTTTAAATTGGAGTTATTCATATTAGAAAATCACACTTCAGCATGAAAGATGATCATACAAAGAGCCTATCAGGCTTCAGTGTTAGTGACAGAACTTAATGCTGCCTGACTGAGATCTCCCCCACATTACAGGACCACGTTATAGCGCTTTGATAGTTGTGCTGGACAGATCAAACCCAGCAGTTTGGCAAGCTTCGGAACGGATTAACAGACGAAGACATTAATTAGGACACTTTTTTCTCCTGTTCTTCTCCATGTAGTCCCGCTTTTGAGCCTGATTTCTCCAGTTTGCTTTCAAATACTTTATCTCCTCTGTGCTCTGGGCCGGTTTTAAATGTTTGATCTTTTTAATCTGACAAGAAAAGTCGAGCTCTGAGCTGATTTTGGTGGTGAATACTCAAGTGCAATCTGGGAAGTGCAGGTGAATAAATATCCAAGAAAGGGATCATCAACAAAATGGGACATAAAGGAAATGCAGGAACAGTAAATGTTGATTTGAAAACTGTAGGTGATCTATAATTGAAGAGCAATCCACTTAGAATAAATCCATTTTTTATCAAAGTAGAATAACTTCACGCAGAAAATTTTAGAAAAATCCAATCTTTTATTTTAATAAATGTATGCACTGGGAGTATTTACAGTACTTACAAAAATGTGTTGTTTCTAAGAACAATCTCATATTTAAAGTTTTCAAAGCCCTGTTCTCTAACAGGATATACAGGATCTTTGGAAAATAAACTGACCAAAAAGCATCATTTCACTGTATTTAACAGTATTTTGCCACATATTCACGCTTTTTTCACACTAAACCCACCTGGAGTATTTGAAGCTAAGCTGTTGCTCAGACAACGGATAAAAACAAGGGACAAGGTAAGAGTTATGTATAGAACGAATGGTTGCTCAGCTCAAAGTTGAGCAACTATTCAATCGGCTGATGGGTCGTTTCAAATATACACAGTTGCTGTATTTTTAGTAATGTTCATGTTTTTACCAAAGGTTTTGTGCATTTATTTTTCAATTACACATATAGCTACATGCATAATACTCAACATCAGTCATAGAAAAACAGAAAGGAGAAAGCTTTTAGTGTTGGAGGACCTTGGTAAATATGTAGCATTGAAGCTTTACTCATCTCAGCGGAACATCTAAAGTAGATAAGTGGGACACGTGCTCTGCACACTTTTGGTTTACTTTCTCCTGCTCATGGTGAATGAGGGAAAATCCCATCTCTAATGTTCAGATAATTGTAGGTGTAGAAAACTGGCCATTCATGTGTGTTCTGTTCGTCATTTTAACATTTGAAAATACACCTTGTCATCCTGCATCTCCGTTATCTCTGAACTAGATCAGAACTAAGTAGGTTTAATTGACGTCAGCTACACAAACTGTGTCATTTAGCGCATCTTGTTTTTTTTTTATCAATATAGATTTAACCAGGAAAGTGTGAGAAAAGAAAATGCTCTATTGGCAAACATGTTTAATTTGGGATATTACAAGGATATTCATTCTGAAAAATCTGAAAATAATACTTTGTCAATTTTCCAAGCAGTGGAGCTACGCATGAACGAACTCACACACCCCTGATGTTGAATCTGGAAATCCCCTTCTTCCTTTCTGCCAACATTTACACGAGTTACATTACATGACTGTTGTGAACCTTTTTGCAGATTCAGCAAATCAGAAACAGGCTTTTCCTCCACTTCACTGATTTTAAATGTAAAGCAATGGTCCTGCTGCTTCCTGAGGGAATATTTGCATGTTTATTTTTCCTTACTGTATCAGAGCAGACGCAGATGTAAAAGTCAGGATTGCCATTAAAAGATATTTATTTTTACTTTTTTAACATTTATAGGACTCTGAACCCTTTGTAGAAGCAAATCTGTGATCAAGAATCCATAAAAAATGGGTCATTATCTTTACTAACAGAGTGTGTTTCCTCTACAGTATCTTCTTTATTTGTTCTCTTGGTTTTGAGAAGTTTTTTCACAATGTTTCTTTGAGCTTACTCTACATTTTTTTTTATTATTTATTTATTTTTTTGCTTCTTTTTACTCTAGTTTTTGTTTTTAAAAGCATACTGTGCAGTGTAGGCTTAAAAACTAGCAAATGTATCAGAGAAAAGAATAAAAATCATCAATTCAATCAGCTTGCACCAAATGTGCAATAATAATCACGAAATGAGCTCATTGAATGTTATTCACCAACTGAACTGGATTTAACTGAGTTGGTCACATGGAACAAATCTTGGAACTTTTTTTCCAACCTCTGATATGAAACAAAAGACAAAATATGTGGAAAAGCAACTCATTCACACTGTTTGGTATAATGGAGGTTCTGTTTATTTCTCTGCTAGAGGTTCTGGGAAGCTTGTAAAAAGGGGATATTAGAATATTATAACCAAAACTGTGTGGATGGACTCTACAATAAAACTGGCTTTATTGAATCTTTGATCAATGATCCAAAATGTGTGACCAAGCCAACAGAGAAATGCTTTATTACACTCAAATTCAATGTTATTCCAATGCCATCGTTGTCCTAAAAGAACTTATTTGCGCTGAGAGAAGGAAAATGGCTCAACACCCAGGACTGAACAGTCCAGAGAGATTATACAAAGAGGAATAGTCAAAGATTCCCCTTTCTCTGTGCTACAAACTTGTTAAATGTTAAAGAAGATGACCAAGTCCTCTCATGACAACATGGAGAAAAAGGATTTTGTAATGTGGGATTTCCCCCCTGAGTAAATTAATAAGGGCAACATTTTCTGTAGTAAAACTTATTTATCTTTAAGCCTTTTACTCATCCAGGCCTGCCAGTAAATGCATGAAACAGAAAGGAGTGGGAACTAATTGTATTTTCTGACAAGTTACTGGGGAGAAACCGTCTAAAGATCCCTTCTCACCCTTTGAGTTTAGAAGCTTTTCTTTGAGGCAATAGGTCAAAGTTACATGACTATAATAACAAAACACAATAATTTGTAATTGGTCAGAGTGGAATAAAAGATTACAAAAATTTCTGGTTTGAAGCAACAAAGAAAGAAATGAAAATAAGGACTTTCATTCATATTTGAAGAAAGCATCACATTGGAACCTAAAAATCCCTGAAAAGTTGGCCATGGCTGCCAAATGTGAAAATATTAGTGCAACTCTTTGAGCTATTTCTGTTTTAAGTGTCCAAGGGCGATTCATATTTTAAAAAGGACAGATTTAACATAAATACAAGGAGGTTGGAAGACGGTAAGTGGAGCCGAGGCGAATGCGAATGAACAATAGAAGCTGTCAGAGGATTCTCGGCTGTTTCAAGGCTTCCAGTGTCTCCAAAGAGTGCAACAGCCTTGGCCCACCTTCATCTCCTCTCAGTCTCAAGGCCCGGTCCGTCCTCGCACACAAATGCCCACACACTCACTCCCATCCAGGGAGATATTGCCATGGGAACAAACCCCTCTACGGCCATCCTCATCTCTGGAGAAGAATAGCACCAATCTTCCGCAACCTTTCCCGCTTTCATTGTTGGATTTTTTCCCCCTCCTTTTCTTCCTGGTCCTTGTAAGGTTTCCATCGCTCCTCATCTCCTGGGAGAAAAAATCCTTGTTTCCATGCAGTACCAAACATTCATGTCCCTCATGAATTATCACTTTTTTAAAAAATTTCTGAAATATGAAAAAAACATTTAGCTTGAATTTAGCCAACAAAGAATAAATTCAAAGCAATGAAATCGCAATAATATCGGACAAAAACAAGAAATTCTCTGGTTTCTCCCGTCTTTCCTATTTTCTCCATAACACGAGGGATTTAGAAGAGATTTCCCATGAGTGATTCTTTGCTTTCTTTGAAATGGCTCTGGGCAGGTCATTTTTTATTAACGCTAGCTCCGGCTCAGTTCTTGGATTTTTATGCACCCTATTGACATGTCCATGTTGGACATTACCCAATCAATAATGCTGCAATTTTCCTGACCACCCATTACAACACAAGTCACTTTGAAAGAAATGTCTGGGGAGCTCAGCTTTTATTTCTTTAGTCTGAGACAAAGCTACACCTCTGCCTCAACATTGACTTTTATTTTTTTTTTATATGATTGTACATATAATCTCAATGTGTCATCATTGGTTAGGAGGCAAAATTTCAAATAACAATATCTATAAAACTGAGACGAGTGAAGAAAAGTGTACAGTTTGGCCCAAAATTATTCGTACCCCTGGCAGATTTAGATGTAAGATATTTAACATTCAACAAAATAAATGAAATAAAGCCAAGCAGAATAAAATGATTAAAAAATGAATTTACTGGTTTTACTAATAATAGTATATCAAACAATCCCTTAGGTACCTCTCAATAATAGAAAGATAAGCCATGATTGGCATTACATAAAAGAAACTCGTCTTGCAAACCTTCTCATATCCCACAGTATATTTGTATGTTTGTGAAAAATTTTTAAAAATTAAATGAAACATGAAATCAAATCAAAATAAAACCATGAATAAATAAAGATAAATAAGAAATAACAAAATCAAAACAGCATATATTAGTGTCGGTCTCCATACACTGAATGCAGTAGAGAGCACAATATGGTTTACATGAGTCAATGATTACCTTAATCAAATTTCACACGCCACAGAGGGATTCACAGTGCCCAGATCAGATAGCAAACAGAAAGTGATTAAAGTAGCTGTTTGCTAAAAGACTGGAGCGAAAGAAAGTCAACATGCTGTCAGAAAATAAACGATGTGGCGACTCGCTGAAGAAAATACATTCAGAACCCAAATAAGGAACCTGGCAGCAGCTGAATGCAACAGATATGCAAATTCACCGCCTTGTAAAAGTATTTAACTATATCACAATTTGTCATGTTACAATGTGTTGGATTTAAATTGTATGCAAATGCAGGCGAAAAAAAGTGGTTTGACGTAAAAACACCTTGCTACAAAATAAACTTACTGAACGAAGCGTAAAATCAAGAACCTGGCAGCATGGACAGAAGACAACATTCGTCAAAAAAAGACAGGAAACACAAGTTTCCTTCATCACAACAATCAGCTGAGTGAAGCTGATTGTTGTGATGGAGACCAGGTGAGATTACTGACTGAATAAGGCTGTGACAGAAACCTGGGGATAATTGACATGTCCAAAGCCCTGAATTCATCGAAGAGCCAGGTCTGAGCTGACTGGGTCTTTTGTTGACAGTGAAGACTGGAAGTGAGCAACAATGACAATAAATAAACAAACAAAATCTAGTAAAAATGGAGCTCAAAATCTTACTGAGTTTCTTTATGACTTATTTAATCCTTTTGAATGAATATAATAAGAAATGTATTATATATTTTATTTTTTTTACCAAAAATACTTCAAAGGAGACTTATTATATGTTCTAAATGTGAATTTTGAACATTTTCATACTTTCATTTGGGTTTCAACCACCCCTAAAACTAACCAAACTGCTTTAAAAAAAACCTACAAGTGTTTTTGGCTAATAAGTGCATGTTTTTTGGTGTCACAATCAACGGGCACTGCGCCGTTACCTAGCAACCACAGCCAAACCCAGCCCCGTCACCTAGCAACCCAAGCGGAACTTTGCAAGTTAGATTCCACATAAAAATAGCTGAATCTGCAAATTAGTGAACATCAAATATTCAGGGTTAAGACATCTCGTACAAAGTCAAAAGGAGACAAAGAACTAAAGGACTAAATGTATAAAAACTTAAACAGGACACTGAAGCAAAGATGCAAAATCAAAACTCCGTCCTTAGTCGCTTTCAAAGCATTTTACAATTACCATCCTGATAAATGTTGTAAATAAAATCCATCACTGCCTGTTTCTAATTTGTTCTCAGTGGAAATACATCTGTTTGTTTGACTGGACAAACAAGTTGTGGAGAGCCTTACTTTACAAAACAATAGAAATATATCTTGTATCATGAGGAAACAGGAAGAGTACGGCTGCAAGCCTATCAAGGTAGTCAGGAAAGCTGTTGAGAGTTTATAGGAAGATGGGTTCAGCTAGATCAACACACATTTGTTGCTTTGTTTTGATCTTAATCCCAACAAAATACACCAAAGTTTGTCGTCGTAACTTGACAACATTTGAAAATGTCCTGGTGAACTGAATATCTTTTACAAGGCACTGCATGCTGGGCTTATTACAAAACGGATAGATGAGTGGGATTTAGCTGTTAGATTTAATAGTCACTGTTTAATATGGGTGATAATATAAATTATTAATAAAGGTCACAAATCTACCTTTGTAAATGTTACAGTCATCAATAAAGGTTAAAATTATGAATAAAAATGTCTGCCAAATAAAGTAGCTGGATTAGCTAATCATTACAAAACACCTCCCCTAACATTAGAAGGAGCTCATTAGCTGCTGCAATCATCTTTCTTATTCTCGTCAATATGAGTAATGCTTATGAAGATGACATTTACGAGCTAGAATTAGGTTTAAAGGAAATATAAAGAGCTAAGGACTCAGTCAGTTCTATGCACCTCCTGTAATGTGAAGCTTAGGCACTCACTATTCTTAGTAAAAGTGACACATCTATTAAATTTACATACAAAAAATCAATGTAATAATTTTATAATGTAGCATTGGATTTAATCTGACAGAACGGGAAAAAATGTTTAGTAAAGGCAAATACTGATCGTAATTTAAGACTTGCAAATCAGCTTCATTAAGCAAAAATATAACTATCATATAATTTCCTTCCCTTCCCAAGTGAAGCCATATGTTCCCTTGCAGTTTGGGTTATTAAATGTCTACATTAGTCCTCGTTTGAACTTTCTGCCTTGACTAATGGCTCCCATTTTGGTTTGACATCGTACCAGAGTAGAAACCACAACCACTTCCCTGTTTACAGCAGCCGTGCTCCAGTGGGGCGGGCTTCTCTGGTGTAAATGGTTTCTATAGAAAGTTATGCCTCTTCTGTACATGTGCATGTCTTTACAATGTGTCTGTGAACATGTGCAGCTGTGTGTAAACTGTGTTTCTGCAGGTCAGAACATGTTGTGTGTCTGCAGTAAATGTATTCTTGTACACACATCTGATTCAAATCTGAACACGTATGTACCGTCTGTGTTTTATGCTTCATTAGTGTTTTTTTTTATAGCTATCATGAAACTGGATAAGTTTAATTTCTTGCTTATCTTGTTGATGGCTTTGTCTGAATACGTCATAGTGAGGACGACATTTCTTCCTATTTTTACAGCTTCAGATTCCTGAATGATGAGTTGGATTTGATTTTAAGGTTTAGATTAAAGAGTTACAGATAGGAAAAGTTGACTTCAAGTGACCTCAGGAATTAAAGTATGACTAACTCCCACATTAACTTTTTTTGCTAATAACTTCGTAAATACATTATTTAGGGTTATATATTTATGTTGCCATACAAATTTTGATGATTTTGTGTACATTTGTTTAGTTCCCCATTATTTTGTGTAAAACCATCTCAGTGCTGGTCTCCTTTGGTCTAATGGTTGAATTCTCCCATTTGTTTAAAGTGGTACAGCTTTGCATCAAACAGCCCTGCGTTCGGGTATTAAACCTTCTCACTCAGACACACACCTCCACCCAATGGTGAGTCAGGAGTTGGACGATGCACGGCCGCATGGAAGATTGATTAATGCTGTTACTCGGCTTTACAAATGTGTGACTTATTTGCAATGTGCATAACAATGTGCCACACTTGGCCACGCCTCTCAGTATTTCTTGGCTGCGCCACTGCTGGATTTTTTTTTTTCTAAATTTGCCAGGGGTATGGTTTAGTTATATTTTTTAACATTTAGTATAATGTAAAGTGGCTGGGATTAAATTTAGCCCCCATTTGTAACTTGCCAAAGGACTGCAGATGCAAATTAGCTTTTGCTACAGCGCGTCAAATGGTGACATTTATGTTTGTTTAACATTGTCCCGTTTTAAATAAAGTTCATTACCAATTGGTCTGAGGCCATGGATCTGAACTACACCTTTAAGGTGTAGTGGGTGATGAGTCTTTTCTGGAAGAGGTCCAGGGCCACTAATTAAGGGAAAAAAAAATTTATTTGTTTTCCTCAGAATTTTGACTTTAACCTTCTGAGATCAGCGGTCAGAACTCCGAAAAAAGTGTGAATTTTGAGACTAAAGTCATAAATCTGAGATGAAAAGTTGAAATTCTTTTTAATTTATTAATTTCAGTGGCCCTAATCCTCTTCTGTAGTCTTTGCCTCAAGTAGAGTAGTTAAAGTATCTCAGCATCTTGTCCATGAGAGGTGGCAGAATGGAGCAGGGTACTTAAAGATGGGTTGGAGTTGCCTATGCAAACCTGGGCCAAAATGTGAAGCAACTTTATTTACTAGTCTATCTGTATTCTCAGTAATGACATTCAATCATGAATGAAACTTTTAGATCCAGCATAAGAGATCAGAGGAGGCATCTGTGGAGGGTTGGAGCAGATCTGCTGAGTCAGATGGTTACGGCGTCTGGTCAGGAAGTCTTCTGG
Source organism: Girardinus metallicus (assembly GCA_903067095.1). Taxonomy (NCBI): domain Eukaryota; kingdom Metazoa; phylum Chordata; class Actinopteri; order Cyprinodontiformes; family Poeciliidae; genus Girardinus; species Girardinus metallicus. The sequence goes on from CAEGAE010073319.1 coordinate 12,477, forward strand.
GTCATCCCGCCCTTTGAGAAAGAGGAGTCAGAGACAGAGATCTCCTAGTATCCCTCCTGGACCGTTTGACTCATGTTTGAGCTTTGGTGTAACAAGTCCAGATGATGCTGAAGATCTTAGTTAAACGATCTACCAACTAGTGAATGTTAAAGGAATGAGAGTAAGTTTGTTTGGGGGGAGAAAATGAAGCAATAACATTCTGAGAGGTTTTGGTTTTAAATTAAGTGAACTAAACTTTGACTAAGATGTTACAAAGAGTAACCTTAAACTAAACTGTTTCCACGTAAGCGCATGATAGCTTTATGCTGTACTGTTTGGAGTATTAATAAAGTGAAACATAAAATGTATAACACGGTCAAGGAAACAGGTTTTGTTTTCTACAAAACTCAGAAAAGAAACGTAGAAAGTTTTCGGAAACACTGGTCTACCCTTTCAGAAAGAAAATACTTTTTTTAAACTCCATTACAATCAAATGTTTTTAATTTAGGCTTCTAAATAGGGTTCAGGTTAATAAGGTCAGATAAAATAAATTTATGTCGTTAGTATTCCTTACTTTGTGTCTTGTGTTTCTGATATAATCTACACAAAAAAACCCTGAATGATAAAACATAATCAGCTGTATTACTCATATGAAGTGTGTGCGTGTGTGTGTGTGTCTAAGAGAAAACTCCTGACCCTCCTGCGCTGTCGAGTTATCGCCGGCTGGTCCTCCACATCTCACCAGCTGGAACCAATTAACAGCAGTTCACTGAGACTGAGCTCTCTCACTCACTTTCACCCCCAAACACACAGTCATTTTTCTTGTTCACTCCATCCCTGGCTCTTCCTCTCTGCCCCCCTACAGTCCTGGACCCCTCCTTCAACCCATGCAAGTTGTTTTCCCTTTAAACCTCCAGCTGCATGCTCACTCGAACGAACACGGAGCAACCAGGTAAACATTCACAGGGAGAAAAGGTTAAACCGGCAGGGATTAGACTTATTAGACTTGGACTTATTTAATTGTCAGTGCACAAAGACACAACAGTGAAATTGGCAATGAAATGTCACCGCTTGACCACTGGAGCACACACAAGAAAGTTATTAGCTTATAGCATAACTTTTTCTACAGGATTTAACAATGAAAGCTGTAGCCAGGTGATCAACTGCACTTGATTGCAGGTGTCGACAAGTCAAATCCAATCACCTTAAAGAAGCAACTGTTGCTGCCCATCAATCTGAAGGATTGAAGGATCTGAAATCCTTCATTCAACTGCAGGGATTCTCTTCTTGTGGCACCGGGGCCGTCGGTGGCTCTGTAGATCTTCACTTGATTTTAAAAACTTACCAAAAATGATGAGGGATGCTTTTTATTAAAAAAAGGAGGAAGTAATAAAGTTCTGTTTTAGCATTTCTTCTGTCAACCTTAATGCTATATCTGCATTGTAGTTTCACGGTTTACTGACACAAATAGAGCAACTGAATATGTATTTATTCAACTAGGTTCCACACTTAGGTTTTTATTTGAGCAACTTATGTCAACTTATTTAAGTATTTTTGGTAAATAACGAAGGGTCACATATTACTCTTGATAAGAATATTAAGTTGTACTAAAACTTTGCTTTAAAAAATAGGAAGGAACTAAAAAGCTTCCTATAATTTTCAGTATAAAAACACATCTTAATGTATCTATTTAAAAAGTTTACGCTATACTCTTTGCAGCTTATATTCAGAAGAAGTTGGCACAAAAATGTTTTTTGCATTGCACATTTTGCTTACCACTGTTCTACAGATTATTTGTCATTCACAATTGTGAAATATTTAAGACAGCTGCCAGTCTTCCAAGGAGTAGATATCTCAGCAAAGTGAGGCCAAGGTCAGATTGTGCAACGCCCTGAAAAAACTAACAGCTCAAAAACAGAGTCAGATAAAATAACATGCTAATGAACTCTTTCATTAGCATGTTAAAGGTAAAACCATTCATAGGATTAATGCTAAGTTTGGAGGGGTCAACAGAAGGCAGCTGCTTCTCTCCAAAAAGCTTACGAAAACATAACCAGTGCACCACAACAAACCGTCAGACATATAAGAACAAAGTGGAAATATTTGGTCACAAGGTAGTCGAGTAAATATGTTTGGAGGAAAAAGAAAATCAGCATATTCAGGCATATACCTCATACCAACTGCAAAGCACAATGGTATGATTATCTGTGCTTGTTCTAAAGCCACAGCGTTTATTTACCCAGGCATGAACTCCTTTGCATACCAAAAATGTGCAGAAGCCATCTGTCTAACAGCTGAAGCTAGACCCAAACTGGGACATTAGCAGGACAATGGTCCCAAACACAGCAGAAAACCTACAACAGAATTCCTGCACAAGAAAACAGACAAGATGTCTCAACCAACCAGTCAAAGTCCAGATTTGGATGTGATTGAACTCCTGAGGTTCAACCAGAAAGTATATTAGGAAACAAATGTCAGCAGACCTCAGTGTGATGAAGAGTATACCAGGTGCTTCTATAAGCAGGTTGCATTTAATTTGTCTTTATGATTGTACAGTACAACAGTTCAGAGATCAACTCGTGATTCTTCTCACAAGTGACAGCAGCCGTATCTGGGTTTAATCTGTGGCCAATCTCACACTTCTAATCAACCAGATCTATTTATATTAAGGATGACTGTTTGTTTTTGCCTATGAGACGATCAAACATCTTGCATGCGGTGGCTGTGGATTTAAAGCTGTGTGTCGGACACACTCATGGATTGTGGTGTGAATCAGCTCCCTGTTGCACAGTAAACACTTACAGCCATGTGGTTTAAGTTTACAGTGGCTGCTATCCAGAGGATCTGGCGGGAGCACAGACAGCAAAACATCTGTTAAGACACACACATGCTGAACCGCTGAAACGAGAAGCAAACTTACCTGTTTCACAATCTGGTTGAGAAGTTCACTGCTTGGAGACAAATCCAAAATATCTCATTCTACTTTAGAGGTGTGAAAGAAAAGAGCACTGCTTCAGATCTTGTCCAACAAGCTGACGGAGGTTGCAGAGGAGCGGGCTCTCTGAAGGGAAAACACAATCCTCCGTCTGAGAAACAAGCAGAAACAACAGCTCCAGCGGTTGGCTTCGTTTTCCCCCCTCTTCAGCACCTAACGGAGCTCAAACACACTTGTACTCTCGGTGCGTTTAGGTCATGCTCAAAGTATGTTGTGCAAGCTCAGGGAAACCACATCCTGTCACATATTTACCTCCCTCTTGTCTCTCTCTCTCCCTCTCTGCAGCCTATCTCTCTGTGGTGTTCTATCTCTTTTTCCTGTGCACTCGTCTCTCTCTGCCCTGTGATTGTCTGAAGCAAACTGAGCGCTCTGACCCGGCGTCTGCTCTGAGCAGCCTCTCTCTGCGTCTGTCTCTCCGGCAGCCGCTCTGGTTCCACACGACTGACTGAAGAATCCATCTGAGGAGAGGGAAGGGGAAGGAGGAGGGGGATGACAGGGAGGCTGGCAGGAGGAGGAGGAAAGGCGGGGGGCTTTATGTGGGAAATACCAGAGTCAGAGGAAGGGAAGAACAGCGGGAGGTTGACCGGTGTTGTTTCGGGAGTGAAGGACTTAAGAAAAGGTGGGCAGGTCAATAATTTGTTAGGGAGAAAGATGTGAAATCGATAATGGTGTGGCTGAGGACTTTCATGTTGCACTGAAATCAATTTTATTCTGTTTTTGTCTTTGTTACGCTCAACATTTCTCTGATCAAACAAATTTTAATGTATCAAACAAAAACGACTAACTACAAATTTCAGTTTCAAGTTCAAGCAATCATTTAGTTTTCATTTTAAACAAAAGCAGCTTCCTAAATTATTGTGCTCCTGTGAGGAAAAAGTAATTACCCCCTGAAAATAATCACTGCCTGTGCTACCATTGGTGACAACAGCGGCTACGAAGTGTTTGTGATAACTGGCAGTGAGTTTTTACATTAATTTTGGATTAATTTTGGCTCACTATTCTTTGTAGAATCATTTTAATTCACCCAGACTGTCAGGTTTTAAGCGTGAGCGTTCTCTTTAAGGCCATACCACTGTGTCAAAATTGATGGCTTAGTCAAAGACTGGATTTTGAGTTCTAATTAGATGTTTCCATGGGTTCTTTGTGATCTTCTAGAACAATTAAAATATTTTCAGTCGACCGGTCATTAATCGGAAGGTTCTGCAATCTTTACCACTCTGGATTAATGGCTTCCTCTGTGGTTTGCTGAGCTTCCAAACCTCAGAAACAATTTAAACCCCTTTCAAGATTTATATCTGATTTTAAATGTCTTTATTCTGGGGCATAATGTGTTTTGCTTTTTGAGATCTTTTAGCCTACTTCATGTTGGCGATTAGGTTCTATTTAAGAGATTGTTATTTCTACAGGTCTTGCAGTAATCAGGCCAAAGCATATTGGCCTAAACTGAACCAAAATATGTAGCTAGTCACACTTTAAACATGGCTTAGCTAATGGTCAGTTTTTACATTCTCACTGACCAAGCAGTTAGAAACATAATGTGTTTCTAAAGCAACAACAGTGGACATTTGAGCAATAGAAGAAAACAGATTTTTCTTCCTCCATAGATAAGACATGTTTTGGCAGGGGGGTCATAATGTTATGCCTCACCAGTTTGTTAATCGCAAATAGTAGCAATTCAAGCACCAAACAGTACCAGCTTTAGTACATAAATTACTTTAGCCAAAAATGACAGCAGCAGTATTCACATTAGTTAAAAAGTATTGCCTGTGAAAGGATTTCAACTCTGCAACTGCAATTAATGGTTCAGGTTTCAGGGTTAAACCCTGATAAACCCATCAAGTTATAAAAACATTGCGTAAAATAATTTGGATACCAAACAGCGTGAAAAGTTCATTCAGGGTTCAGTGAAGCTTAAAGCAGAGAGGCGAACAAAGAAATGAATACATCAAATAGGCTGACAGTCGACGTTGTGCATCCACATGTTTCTTCATATTTAAAGGAGGCGCAAACAGGCCAATTAACACCAGAGTGTGTTTCTGCTGCCCCCTAATGGACCAAAGCAAACATCTGCAGGGTCCACGTTGGATGCAAATGGACACAAGTAACAGCAGGATAATAATGAGGAATCAGCAGGGAAGGTCTAATGATGTTTTCCTTCTTGTGTGATAAACACAAAGGGATTACCTGTGACTCGTACATCCTGAAAAAAGGTTGGATCCAGTTAAAAGCAGCTAAAAATAAAATGTAATTCTTAAAATTTTACATAAGTTTTATATCATTTCCAGGTTTTTTTTCTTAAGTTTTTTTTTTTGTCATAACACAGCTATTAAATTTGTAAACCCGGAATATCTCTACTCCAAGAACTGTAAAATTTTTCACCCAAAAATTAGGAAAACTGTTTTCTGCCTGATGTTTTACGTAATGCGTAAAAATAATATCCATGTCACAGACAAGCTAAAGCCAAATAAACAAAACCTAAAGAACAGATTGTACATCCATGTTGTTTACCTGGTAATACAGATTCTATCATTACTACAATATTATGCTGGCAGAGTGAGGGTCGATTTTTAGTAACATATTTATTGAGGTTTACAATGATAAAAAAAAAAAAAAAAAAGGAAGTGCTTGTGTTCATCTGCCTGCCAAAAATTTCAGAACAATATTTGGAGATTTTGGGAAATTTGCTGTTTAAAAAGATTAGTTTTTTTACTTTACTAATATTAAATATTTATTCAGCCAGATAAAAGACCAATCAAGCACAACGTCAAAGTGAACAAGACAAATAAACAACAAAAACTAACGTTAAAAATAAATGAAGCACAAAAAATTTGACAAGAGCCATTACAGTAACAATTTAAAAGAGCAAAAATGTACGATTTTAAACTCTAAAAAATTTCTGTTGTGGGATTCTTAATATTTATTGAAGTAATTTTTGTCTTTCAGTTCAGATTGGAGGACAGAGGAGGGAGAGAAACTCAAACTTTTCTCCTGTTTCCATTTGAACCAGAGAAACGGATAAATACAAAATGTCATCCAACTGTAAGGCATGATAGCATCTTTTCAGAAAAATGCATTAATACATAAGAACCAAACCCAGAGCAGTGAAGGACTGGTTGAACCAAAACAGACAAACAAAACACAAAAAAGTCATGCTGGCCTGACACATCTTTCAATGCTGGTTGCAAAGGACTCATTTAACTTGAGAATAAAAAACATTTAGCTTTTCTTTTTTAGCTACATTTACATTTATGCAGAAATCCTTGAGGGCAACATGAACACCTCATTGAATGTAGAAGAAAGTCTAAATTTGGCATTTGGATTCAGTTTTAAATTATAACAAGCTACTGTATAATGAACATGGGTTTGTAATGAGGGACTAATGTAATGTAAGCTCTATCAGGATCTTAATGTTGCACTTTCATCAAGGAGCTTCATTTCTAGATTTTAAATTAAAACTGTATCTTGATGGTACTTTGTCCATCTGATCTGCAGATTATTTTCAGTTTTAAAAAACAACCGAGTGAAAAGAGATTGATGTTTCATTTTTATCAAAAGTATATTTCCTTGGATTTCCGCATGAATCAAAACTCGGTTATTCATGGAGGCCTCTAAACGGAGATCTTTTAAAATGGAAACAACACTGAGAAATACTGGAAACTTTAATTCAAGGATATTTAGAAGGTTGTGGATGAATACGGTAGCTTAGAATGCAGAGTACAGTGAAATAACCTGGTGAAACAGGAAAATAGGATATGTCTCAATGAAGATAAATTTTAATATGAGAGGTACATTTTGTCCTTTTGTGGCCAAAGGCTAATAGAAATTGGGACATTTTACTTCTTTGTAGCTAAATTTGTCCTTCTTGTAGTTGTTTTGTTATTATCACAATAAATATTACAAAAATTACTTTTGAAAGTACTGCAGTACTGTTTTTAGATTTTACCCTTTTTTTACACGTTACATATTACTTTTAAGACATTTGAAACAGCTTTTCATCAACAAAACTTTAATGTCAAAGACGACATTAGTTAATAAAAATTCTGTTTCCTTTCTTCACCCAAACTCTTGCTTTTCTTCTCTGTCCTTGGTAATATCGTCTCCTCCAATTTGTTGCGTGAATCAGCTGTAGCTTGTTGTCTTTAGGTTAATAAAGTAATAATAAAATAAAATCTGCAATAATTTCCTCCTTCAGTTCTGTCCAACTTGATCTCCTTTAAGAATGAGTCGTTTTAGGCTCTCTTGTCACATTAAATCTAAAGTTGATGCGGGCCACGCCCCCAACTCAACCTTTGCACTCCCATTGCTGCAAACAGATGCCCAATATACAACCATATATCTTTGAAAAATAGAAATAACAAACAAAACAAACAAAAACATAGCAAGTGGTTTCTGAATGGTAAGTTAACAACAAGGCACTTGTCTTTTCCAGCAGCCATTGTACAGCACATACAGCGGTAAAACCAGCTGACCAATCTCAGCCTGGGTTGCTAGGTAACAGGCTGGGCTTCGCTGGGTTTGCTAGGTGAGGCGCAGTGCCTGCTGATCTGTGACGTTACATTTTAGAGGTTTTTGAAACAGCTCATTTTCCAGACACCAAAACACACTAACTTATTACCAAAAACCTACTGGGTTGTTTTTTGTAAACGTTGGTCTATTTTAAGAAGCAGCAGAAACCCAAATGAAAGTACAAAAACATGCAAAATATAAATTTTCCATAATATATCCTCTTTAAACAGACAAAACAGGACAGAAAAAAACAAAAACGCATCAAAATGAACTCACCCTTTTATTTTTATTCAGAATTTAGTCAGTGATAATAAATTATAGCTCTATATCATTATTTTGTTATATAAACTAGTGAAAAAGGAAAACCCAAAAGAAGTACTTGCAGTACTTGCTTTCCTTAAGAGATGTCATTATTACCGATAAAAAAGCTGAACAAGATTAGGCCTTCCAGACCCCTCTAATGTAGCCATGACTCAGGGCTCCTTCTGAGTCATTTCTGGTCTAATAGGGATTCTGCTCCACCATTCCCCAGTAAGCCCTCAGTGTCCTGCTCAGATGTTGCTGTAAGAACCTTTCTGCAGGCTTCAAAATTAATGATACGTCTCTTTTAAAGATGGGCATTTCCTGTCTCTGTTTGCTATCACAGCAGGAGCCCCCATTAGGCTTTAATCACCAGCCCTGTGAGCAGAAACTGCCAGCACATTTCTGTTCGGTTTGGACAAAGTGAGGCCAATTTTGGAAGGGCATTTCTTCCCCACCACCAAAGATAAAAGGTTCAAAGGGCCACTTTGGCAAATCATAAACCACTGAGAGACCAGAAGCTGAAATGAAGCAGTTAATGTTGTTTTCCAACCGTATAAAAGGGGAAATAAATGAACAGATGATAAAATGGTGAGAGATCTTGGCACAGATTTAAAAGCCTGTGATGATCTCCCACTGTGTAACTGTCAACACCATTTACCTGGGGATAAAACAGTCCAACAATAATGCTTGATGTCATTGTCAGCTCTTGCTCTTTAGAGGCTTTACTGATCCATATTATGTGCGTTAACGGGCTATAAAGGCATCAAAAACCTGACCTTTCAGCTTCATGTGGCCCCGCAGGTCATGGTACCAGGTGGGGTTTTTATCTACTGGAGAACTGAAATGTGACAAATGGAGTGAAACCAGTTATGAAGACGAGCAGCCGAGCGTGACATTTATGCAGACTGTGTTTTATGGAAGCAGCAGTCTGATCCGAGCGTCTGAGACAGACAGCTGATTAGATGGGAGAAGTAGTGGAATAAAACACATCACTAAATTCTAATTTTAGAGAAATGTTATTAAGGTTTTTAAATCAGATGACTGGATATTACTTAAGGTGTCAGACTGTTTGTGTTCTGCTGTTGGAGCTCAAAATCTCCTGTCACAGAAGATGACACAGTGCCCCCTAGTGTACAAATAAAGTAAAGTTAAAAATAAGATTAAAAATAATCTTTGATTTTGACAAAGTTGTGACACTGAAAATCTTTGTGATATTATCTCTAATAATTATGTTGAACAATTTTAAACAAAAAAATTCTCCTCCTTTCCTCAGCAAATAAACACAATATTTGTCCTGACCAAGCCACTGATTATGAAAACTACTTTCCTTTTACTCTGTCTAACTTCATGGGAAAGAGTTTTTGTATAGGCTGAATGTATGCAAAGCCAATAGTACATAAAGAGCTACACCCATCACATGCATCATTGCACTTAAAATTTATTACCACTGACAGCAGAGTAAACTAACTGAACTTTGTATTTATAATTTAATGCAGAGATCAACTGTAACTGAGCTGCCATGAGCTCCAAATAATCATCAAAGAAGTAAATAAATTTTAATCCAGTTTAGCCCTGCTTTTCTAAAATATGTACTATTCTTATTTTTATGTCTTTTCAAGGACTGAGAACGCAAGCTGACCATGAAAGATACAGCTAAGTCTAAAATAAACACAGTTTGGTAAGGTTTCACTGTATTAAAATCGTTGTGCTTCAACTGAGAGAAAACCTGATGAAACACACAGATATAGGAAAACTCTGCTAACTTCACACAGATGTGAAGCTGAGATATTGTAGCTGTTAAGAGTATAGCCATTAAGTAAATCAAATACTTGTTACTTCTGTTTTGAGAGAGTCCAAAACAAATGGTTACATCTTGAATTGTCCTTTAATACATGAAGGACACATGGTTCTTCTTGACAGCACACAAGTATTTCTTTTGGAAAATATTATTTCATTCCATTCCATTTTTATTCATAAAAGCATTTTTAAACAATCACAGCGGACACAAAGTGCTGTTCACACAGACAGAAGAGAGTCCTTTGAGTACAGCTACATGCAATTTAAAAACTGAAAACTCTCACTGGAGCCAAAAGCCATGGAAAAAAGATGTTTTAAGACAAACTTTGAAAGTGAACAATGAAGCAACCTTGCTGGCATGAAATGGAAAGTTATTCCATAACAGAGCACAGACAGAGAAGGCCCTGTTGGTTTTCCAGGACCAGCTGGAAGATTTGAAGACAAACATAAGAATCAGCTGTAAAACTTGCATAGTGATGCATATGATCAACCTCAGGATACATTCACACCAGCAATGTTTAGTCCATTATAATCAAACTCTAGTCTGTTTTCCTAGAAAGTCCGATTCATTTGGAAAGGTGTGAATATGTAATCAAACTCTGACGTGGACCAAAAAAGTTAATTCTGGTCCGCCTAAAAACTAAGGTCTTGGATCGGTTGAAGTGAACTCTGCGGCGGTTCGAATGCACGCAGATCGGAGACCGCTCCAGAAGCAGGAAGCAAACTATATTGTAGGGCATTCTGGGTAAATACAACCAAAACAAATGCGAGAGTCTAGCGCTAGCGGGAGAAATGGCTCGTTGTCTTTTACCAAAGACAAAAGAGAAATACTACAACCACTAAAGTCTGACGCTCCTCCATCTTTGTTTAAATTTTGTAAAGAAGGAAGTTGACGTCGGTGTCTTCTTCTGAGATTTTTATGTAGTTTCCTTCACTGGTTCTTGATGCTGTGCCACCACAGACGAGGACGGAAACAGGTTTTTCAGAGAGTTTGATTCGTTTGACAGAGTACAACCTGAAATCAAACAGTAGCAGCGGAAGATGCAACAAATGTTGCAATTTTGGTCCCCCATTAAACAAAGTACAGGACTATTAGCTGTGAAAACACCCTTAATCAGTTCAGGTTCTCTAATTAGTTTTTATATTTTAGGAAGGTTTTCAGGAATTCCTTCATTCCAATGAACCTCAGTCATATTAGTGCCTGAACAAGAACTTGGACCAAGTCAATAATACATCCAGGAACATCAGTTCTTTCAGCAGTGGGAGTCTTATTCCCACCAGTGCAGAGTCTGGGTGTGAGTGCATCTACATCAGTAGCGAGATGAAGAAAAACTTCTGCCAAGAAAAGCATCCTAAGAGCCAACATCCCTCCAAAAGAACAACAAAAAAAGCTCACAAAGACGAAGGACAGTGTGAAATTCTACAAAAAACATAGGTATGGCGAGAAGAAGACAGGTGCAAAATATTGTTTTATAAAATTCTGTCTGATTGTTTGGTATTTCTGGAGCCTTTGTTCACAGCAGAAGAAAATATGAATTGTAGCAGGTGGTGCCAACAGTTAAACATCCTGATACAATCCATGTGGGACTTTGCCTCTTATCCAAGAAAGCAAGCTCATGTTCAGCAACGACGTGATCAATCCTCAAAAAACAAGCGTAGAATCTTAATACAAAAAAGGATCAACATCAGAGTACGTTTTGGTCCAGAATGTTGCATCCAGCATGTGAGAGAGAATTACCTTTCACTGAAAATGCCGACTCCTTTAATTAATGAAATCTTTACATTAATAAGGCACATCACAAAATGTCTAAACTGTAGATTGCACAGGTACTCCGCTACCCAGAATCACCTTTTTCTTATCCTGCATCATGTGCTAAAACGATTACAGGGTGTGTCTTCAGCCTACACAATCTGTATCCATCTACATACATGACATTTGTTTAATGTACCCTACCAGTTGGCCTTTACCTTTATTTACCTTAAACTCAATGTTTCCATTCTCTACTGTGTAAACACAGGTTAATATTTCAGGAATTCACTAAACCCCTGGGCTTAACAGTTCATTGTGGACTCCCTGTCAGTTGCACCCTGCAGGAGAAAAAGCGTCTTTAGGGCAAGGTGATGGATTTGTTTTTTGTTCAGAGTACGTTGTGTAAACCACATGGTTCATGCTGTATCATTATCACCTGGAGGGGAATGTGACCACCTGAGCTGGATCTATAAAAGAAGGAGAACAAAATATTTAACTCACGTCCTCCAGAAGAAAGAGATCGGAGAGCAGGTATGTCAGTTCAGAGGTCTCCTTAAGTAACTGATGCCACAAATAGATTTAGCTAAGAAGAACATCCATCAGTCAAGAAGGCAAACCTCATACAGGTTTCACTTTAACTTAAAAATGTACGTATATTCTTGTTGTTGTTATTTTTGCAGTTGTTATTGAGCTCAATTAAAAACTAATAAATCATGGGAAAAAAGAAAGTAACTAATTTAGGAATGACTAAAACATAGAAGAGTCAAGAGGCTGTGCAGAATATTACAGCGTTGCACTTCTGTTGTAGAGGGATCTTCTTTGTTGTCGGGAAGATGTTTGTCATCTTGATTTGCATCTTGACACTCCAAGATGTGCACACTGCTTGTGTTATGGTGAGTGTAACTCTAACACCTTGAATTATCCCAGCCTGTAATATGCAAAATGTTTGGAAATAACTCCCCAGTTTAACCTTAAACTCTATCACTTGTATTCAAAACTGATCTAAATTATATTTTGATTTTAGCTGAGTTTAGCACCTTTTTGTGCTTTTCTTCTTCATTTCTGCACAGAAGCTTCCGATTATTAAAGCATGCATTGAACTCAAATCTGCGTGAAAAAGTTTAATAAGTGCATAAATTTTAAATTAGCCTGTTTCTTTTTTTTCCACACTGCTGAAAAAAACTGCACCATCAGTGATTTTTCCTGTTTTTTTCCTTCTTGCCACACATCAATGTTTCAAATCAATCTCATTTTGATAGTTGTTTTTTGTTATTTTTTTCAGTAGGAAAATTATCCAACCTGGCTCACTGTGAAGATGTAGCCTCAACTGCCTGTCAACTAAAGTGTGCAATAGCTGGCAATTAATCTTTTACATTTCTGTGGGGAAATGTTTGTCCAGTCTTTCTTGCACAATTGTTTTAAATCAGCCTCTTCAAACACAAACAGCATGCTTACGGTCTCTCTATGACATTAAAATCAGATTAAAGTCCAGATTCGGACGAGAGCACTTGGTTTTTAGTTTATTTGTCTCTATAAATTATAATTGAAATTCTGCATTTTGAATTTCCTCATGTTATCTTTGTATGATGTAAAAATGTGATAATCTGTGTGAAACATTTAAATGTAACGGAAAAGTAAAACGCAGAAGTAACTAGGGCTGAAACGATTCCTCGAGTGATTTGAGTACCTCGATTATTAAAATTCCTTGAGGAAAACCGATCTGCCTCGAAGCCTCGTTATATTATGGGTTATTATTTAGCGCACCATGTTCCGGCCGGGACTTTATTTACTCTCTCATTTCCGCCGCAGATGTTGACGAAAGCTAAGTGTTAGCAGCATAACGTCCAGTTTTCAAGTTCGGCCTGGGAGGATTTTATTGAGTCATGATAATGTCTGGGTTTTTGTCTTTTTCCG